>WNYA01000976.1:35293-99708 GCA_019512145.1 Engystomops pustulosus | reverse complement strand
GGAACAGAACTCCAGTACCGTGTGGGCCCTTAAAGAAAGCAGTGGAAAACGACTGCGGATAAAGGGACACACCTCAGTTGTCTACCTAGTATCTGCTCACCTTCCTTTTTCCAGCCCTGAAAAGAAAAACCATGAAGGTTTGAGCCACCCCATCAGGTCATGAAAGGTTGCAGGAATTGGAAACATCCAATAGCAGTGGCGTTTTTTTTAAGCTGCACAGCTGTGCCAGCTTTGCCATCACAAGGCGCTGTGGCTTAGTTGGTTAAAGCGCCTGTCTAGTAAACAGGAGATCCTGAGTTCGAATCTCAGCAGTGCCTTTCTTTCTTCAGTAAAAAGAGGATTAGCAAACAAAGATTTCAGCTTGGACGAAGCAGAAGAAATCAACGAGGATGGGATTCGAACCCATGCATGCAGAGCACAATGGATTAGCTGTCCATCGCCTTAACCACTCGGCCACCTCGTCCTGGTGAGCGCCGTGGTTCCCTTTGACAAACTCCCAAACAAAGTGTGCCTAGTCGGTGCCTGCAGAGTTTTGCTGATCGGTCATGGGCTGAGTGGGTCATACCTCGCCTCCTACAGTAAGTAATGCCTCAAGAAGATGCATGGAAAAAAGGAAGGTGAGCAGATACTAGGTAGACAACTGAGGTGTGTCCTTATCCGCAGTCGTTTTCCACTGCTTTCTTAAGGGCCACACGGTATGGAGTTCTGTTCCTACTTGGCAGCAACTTGTAAAAGGATGAAGCTTTCGATCATGACAATTAGAAAAGCAAAAATTTTGAAAAGGCATCCACACCGACAAAATTTGCAGACGACAATAGCAGCTGGAACTTCGTGGAGAGCTAGAGGTTTGCGGTTCCATAGGTGATTGAGCCGCTTCTTAGCAGAGCAAGAATTGTTACCTGCTTGCTTTCCATGCATAAGGCAGAATAGATGGATGGAAGACATGCCAGGATGTCTGGAAATGGTTTGGCATCCCTTAGCATAGGTCCACTTTCAAGGGTTTTCCAGCATCTTTTGAGGCATTACTTACTGTAGGAGGCGAGGTATGACCCTCAGCCCATGACCGATCAGCAAAAACTCTGCAGGCACCGACTAGGCACACTTGGTTTGGGAGTTTGTCAAAGGGAACCACGGCGCTCACCAGGACGAGGTGGCCGAGTGGTTAAGGCGATGGACTGCTAATTCATTGTGCTCTGCATGCATGGGTTCGATCCCATCCTCGTCGTTTCTTCTGCTTCGTCCAAGCTGAAATCTTTGTTTGCTACCTTTTTTACTGGACAAGCAGTGATTGTCCCCTCCATGGTGGACTTAAACTGTGACCTCTCAAGACGGCTCTTATTAAAGCTGGAAAGAGGCATATTTGTTAGTGGCATACAAGTTACGTGGCATATCAAAGGTTAAGTCCACTCTTTTTATTTTTCATGCTTGATGGCATCCTCGGCCTTCTCATGAAGATGAAGGCCCTCTTGTCTTTGAGCCTTTAGCTGGTACTGATTCTAGATCCCCTGATGGTCTACCTTAGGACTGTGTGAAAGACAAGTAAGATGTCAGACGTGAGCGAATAACTTTTTTTTGGTTTGCTTCAGAAGCTCAAAGAGAAGAAAGAAGGCACTGCTGAGACGAAATCAGGATCTCCTGTTTACTAGACAAGGCGCTTTAACCAACTAAGCCACAGCGCCTTGTGATGGCAAAACTGGCACAGCTGTGAGCTTAAAAAAAACGCCACTGCTATTGGTGTTTCCAATTCCTGCAACCTTTCATGACCGATGGGGTGGCTAAACCTTCATGGTTTTTCTTTTCAGGGCTGGAAAAAGGAAGGTGAGCAACTAGGTAGACAACTGAGGTGTGTCCCTTACGCAGTCGTTTTCACGCTTTCTTTAAGGGCCCACACGGTACTGGAGTTCTGTTCCATACTTGGCAGCAACTTGTAAAAAGGATGAAGCTTTCAGTATGACAATAGAAAAGCAAAAACTGTTTTGAAAAAGGCATCCACACCGACAAATTTGCAGACGACAATAGCAGCGGAACTTCGTGGAGAGCAGAGGTTTGCGGTTCCATAGGTGATTGAGCCGCTTCTTAGCAGAGCAAGAATTGTACCTGCTCTGCTTTCCATGCATAAGGCAGATAGATGGATGGAAGACATGCCAGGGATGTCTGGAAATGGTTTGGATCCCTTAGCATAGGTCCACCTTCAAGGGTTTTCATGCATCTTCTTGAGGCATTACTTACTGTAGGAGGCGAGGTGACCCACTCAGCCCATGACCGATCAGCAAAACTCTGCAGGCACCGAATAGGCACACTTGTTTGGGAGTTTGTCAAAGGGAACCACGGCGCTCACCAGGACGAGGTGGGACGGTGGTTAAGGCGATGGACTGCTAATCCATTGTGCTCTGCATGCATGGGTTCGAATCCATCCTCGTCGATTTCTTCTGCTTCGTCAAGCTGAAATCTTTGTTTGCTAATCTCTTTTTACTGGACAAGCAGTGATTGTCCCCTCCATGTGGACCTTAACTGTGACCTCTCAAGACGGCTCTTATTAAAGCTAGGAAAGAGGCATATTTGTTATGTGGCATACAAGTTACGTGGCATATCAACGGGTTAAGCACTCTTTTTATTTTCATGCTTGATGGCATCCTCGGCCTTCTCATGAAGATGAAGGCCTCTTTGTCCTTTGCAGCCTTTAGTGGTACTGATTCTAGATCCCCTGACTGGTCTACCTCGGACTGTGCTGTGAAAGACAAGTAAGATGTCAGACGTGAGCGAATAACTTTTTTTTGGTTTGCTAGAAGCCAAAGAGAAGAAAGAAAGGCACTGCTGAGATTCGAACTCAGGATCTCCTGTTTACTAGACAGGCGCTTTAACCAACTAAGCCACAGCGCTTGTGATGGCAAAGCTGGCACAGCTGTGCACTTAAAAAAAACGCCACTGCTATTGGATGTTTCCAATTCCTGCAACCTTTCATGACCTGATGGGGTGGCTCCACCTTCATGGTTTTTCTTTTCAGGGCTGGAAAAAGGAAGGTGAGCAGATATAGGTAGACAACTGAGGTGTGTCCCTTTATCCGCAGTCGTTTTCCACTGCTCTTTAAGGGCCCACACGGTACTGGAGTTCTGTTCCAATTGGCAGCAACTTGTAAAAGGATGAAGCTTTCAGTCATGACAATTAGAAAAGCAAAAACTGTTTTGAAAAAGGCATCCACACCGACAAATTTGCAGACGACAATAGCAGCTGGAATTCGTGGAGAGTAGAGGTTTGCGGTTCCATAGGTGATTGAGCCGCTTCTTAGCAGAGCAAGAATTGTTACCTGCTTGCTTTCCATGCATAAGGCAGAATAGATGGATGGAAGACATGCCAGGGGTGTCTGGAAATGGTTTGGCATCCCTTAGCATAGGTCCACCTTTCAAGGGTTTCCATGCATCTTCTTGAGGCATTACTTACTGTAGGAGGGAGGTATGACCCACTCAGCCCATGACCGATCAGCAAAACTCTGCAGGCACCGACTAGGCACACTTGGTTGGGAGTTGTCAAAGGGAACCACGGCGCTCACCAGGACGAGGTGGCCGAGTGGTTAAGGCGATGGACTGCTAATCCATTGTGTCTGCATGCATGGGTTCGAATCCATCCTCGTCGATTTCTTCTGCTTCGTCCAAGCTGAAATCTTTGTTTGCTAATCCTCTTTTTACTGGACAAGCAGTGATTGTCCCCTCCATGGTGGACTTAACTGTGACCTCTCAAGACGGCTCTTATTAAAGCTAGGAAAGAGCATATTTGTTATGTGGCATACAAGTTACGTGGCATCAACGGGTTAAGTCCACTCTTTTTATTTTTCATGCTTGATGGCATCCTCGGCCTTCTCATGAAGATGAAGGCCTCTTTGTCCTTTGCAGCCTTTAGCTGGTACTGATTCTAGATCCCCTGACTGGTCTACCTTCGGACTGTGTGAAAGACAAGTAAGATGTCAGACGTGAGCGAATAACTTTTTTTTGTTTGCTTCAGAAGCTCAAAGAGAAGAAAGAAAGGCACTGCTGAGATTCGAACTCAGGATCTCCTGTTTACTAGACAGGCGCTTTAACCAACTAAGCCACAGCGCCTTGTGATGGCAAAGCTGGCACAGCTGTGCAGCTTAAAAAAAACGCCACTGCTATTGGATGTTTCCAATTCCTGCAACCTTTCATGACCTGATGGGGTGGCTCAAACCTTCATGGTTTTTCTTTCAGGCTGGAAAAAGGAAGGTGAGCGATACTAGGTAGACAACTGAGGTGTGTCCCTTTATCCGCAGTCGTTTTCCACTGCTTTCTTTAAGGGCCCACACGGTACTGGAGTTCTGTTCCATACTTGGCAGCAACTTGTAAAAGGATGAAGCTTTCAGTCATGCATGACAATTGAAAAGCAAAAACTTTGAAAAAGGCATCCACACCGACAAATTTGCAGACGACAATAGCAGCTGGAACTTCGTGGAGAGCTAGAGGTTTGCGGTTCCATAGGTGATTGAGCCGCTTCTTAGCAGAGCAAGAATTGTTACCTGCCTTGCTTTCCATGCATAAGGCAGAATAGATGGATGGAAGACATGCCAGGGGTGTCTGGAAATGGTTTGGCATCCCTTAGCATAGGCCACCTTTCAAGGGTTTTCCATGCATCTTCTTGAGGCATTACTTACTGTAGGAGGCGAGGTATGACCCACTCAGCCATGACCGATCAGCAAAACTCTGCAGGCACCGACTAGGCACACTTGGTTTGGGAGTTTGTCAAAGGGAACCACGGCGCTCACCAGGACGAGGTGCCGAGTGGTTAAGGCGATGGACTGCTAATCCATTGTGCTCTGCATGCATGGGTTCGAATCCCATCCTCGTCGATTCTTCTTGCTTCGTCCAAGCTGAAATCTTTGTTTGCTAATCTCTTTTTACGGACAAGCAGTGATTGTCCCCTCCATGGTGGACCTTAACTGTGACCTCTCAAGACGGCTCTTATTAAAGCTAGGAAAAGAGGATATTTGTTATGTGGCAACAAAGTTACGTGGCATTCAACGGGGTAAGTCCACTCTTTTTATTTTCATGCTTGATGGCATCCTCGGCCTTCTCATGAAGATGAAGGCCTCTTTGTCCTTTGCAGCCTTTAGCTGGTACTGATTCTAGATCCCTGACTGGTCTAACTTCGGACTGTGTGAAAGACAAGTAAGATGTCAGACGTGAGCGAATAACTTTTTTTTGGTTTGTTCAGAAGCTCAAAAGAGAAGAAAGAAAGGCACTGCTGAGATTCGAACTCAGGATCTCCTGTTTACTAGACAGGCGCTTTAACCAACTAAGCCACAGGCCTTGTGATGGCAAAGCTGGCACAGCTGTGCAGCTTAAAAAAAACGCCACTGCTATTGGATGTTTCCAATTCCTGCAAACTTTCATGACCTGATGGGGTGGCTCAAAACTTCATGGTTTTTCTTTCAGGGCTGGAAAAAGGAAGGTGAGCAGATACTAGGTAGACAACTGAGGTGTGTCCCTTTATCCGCACGTCGTTTTCCATGCTTTCTTTAAGGGCCCACACGGTACTGGAGTTCTGTTCCATTGGCAGCAACTTGTAAAAGGATGAAGCTTTCAGTCATGACAATTAGAAAAGCAAAAACTTTTTGAAAAAGGCATCCACACCGACAAATTTGCAGACGACAATAGCAGCTGGAACTTCGTGGGAGAGCTAGAGGGTGCGGTTCCATAGGTGATTGAGCCGCTCTTAGCAGAGCAAGAATTGTTACCTGCTCTGCTTTCCATGCATAAGGCAGAATAGATGGATGGAAGACATGCCAGGATGTCTGGAAATGGTTTGGCATCCCTTAATAGGTCACTTTCAAGGGTTTTCCATGCATCTTCTTGAGGCATTACTTACTGTAGGAGGCGAGGTATGACCCACTAGCCCATGACCGATCAGCAAAACTCTGCAGGCACCGACTAGGCACACTTGGTTGGGAGTTTGTCAAAGGGAACCACGGCGCTCACCAGGAAGAGGTGGCGAGTGGTTAAGGCGATGGACTGCTAATCCATTGTGCTCTGCATGCATGGGTTCGAATCCCATCCTCGTCGATTTCTTCTGCTTCGTCCAAGCTGAAATCTTTGTTTGCTAATCCTCTTTACTGGACAAGCAGTGATTGTCCCCTCCATGGTGGACCTTAACTGTGACCTCTCAAGACGGCTCTTATTAAAGCTAGGAAAGAGGCATATTGTTGTTGGCATACAAGGTACGTGGCATATCAACGGGTTAAGTCCACTCTTTTATTTTCATGCTTGATGGCATCCTCGGCCTTCTCATGAAGATGAAGGCCTCTTTGTCCTTTGCAGCTTTAGCTGGTACTGATTCTAGATCCCCTGAATGGTCTACCTGGACTGTGTGAAAGACAAGTAAGATGTCAGACGTGAGCGAATAACTTTTTTTTGGTTTGCTTCAGAAGCTCAAAAGAGAAGAAGAAAGGCACTGTGAGATTCGAACTCAGGATTCCTGTTTACTAGACAGGCGCTTTAACCAACTAAGCCACAGCGCCTTGTGATGGCAAAGTGGCACAGCTGTGCAGCTTAAAAAAAACGCCACTGCTATTGGATGTTTCCAATTCCTGCAACCTTTCATGACCTGATGGGGTGGCTCAAACCTTCATGGTTTTCTTTTCAGGGCTGGAAAAAGGAAGGTGAGCAGAACTAGGTAGACAACTGAGGTGTGTCCCTTTATCCGCAGTCGTTTTCCATGCTTCTTTAAGGGCCCACACGGTACTGGAGTTCTGTTCCATACTTGGCAGCAACTTGAAAAGGATGAAGCTTTCAGTCATGACAATTAGAAAAGCAAAAACTTTGAAAAAGGCATCCACACCGACAAATTGCAGACGACAATAGCAGCTGGAACTTGTGGAGAGCTAGAGGTTTGCGGTTCCATAGGTGATTGAGCCGCTTCTTAGCAGAGCAAGAATTGTTACCTGCTCTGCTTTCCATGCATAAGGCGAATAGATGGATGGAAGACATGCCAGGGATGTCTGGAAATGGTTTGGCATCCCTTAGCATAGGTCCACCTTTCAAGGGTTTTCCATGCATCTTCTTGAGGATTACTTACTGTAGGAGGCGAGGTATGACCCACTCGCCCATGACCGATCACGCAAAACTCTGCAGGCACACTAGGCACACTTGGTTGGGAGTTTGTCAAAGGGAACCACGGCGCTCACCAGGACGAGGTGGCCGAGTGGTTAAGGCGATGGACTGCTAATCCATTGTGCTCTGCATGCATGGGTTCGAATCCCATCCGTCGATTTCTTCTGCTTCGTCCAAGCTGAAATCTTGTTTGCTAATCCTCTTTTTACTGGACAAGCAGTGATTGTTCCCTCCATGGTGGACCTTAACTGTGACCTCTCAAGACGGCTCTTATTAAAGCTAGGAAAGAGCATATTTGTTATGTGGCATACAAGTTACGTGGCATATCAACGGGTTAAGTCCACTCTTTTATTTTCATGCTTGATGGCATCCTCGGCCTTCTCATGAAGATGAAGGCCTCTTTGTCCTTTGCAGCCTTTAGCTGGTACTGATTCTAGATCCCCTGACTGGTCTACCTCGGACTGTGTGAAAGACAAGTAAGATGTCAGACGTGAGCGAATAACTTTTTTTTGGTTTGCTTCAGAAGCTCAAAAGAGAAGAAAGAAAGGCACTGCTGAGATTCGAACTCAGGATCTCCTGTTTACTAGACAGGCGCTTTAACCAACTAAGCACAGCGCCTTGTGATGGCAAAGCTGGCACAGCTGTGCAGCTTAAAAAAAACGCCACTGCTATTGGATGTTTCCAATTCCTGCAACCTTTCATGACCTGATGGGGTGGCTCAAACCTTCATGGTTTTTCTTTTCAGGGCTGGAAAAAGGAAGGTGAGCAGATACTAGGTAGACAACTGAGGGTGTCCCTTTATCCGCAGTCGTTTTCCACTGCTTTCTTTAAGGGCCCACACGGTACTGGAGTTTGTTCCATACTTGGCGAGCAACTGTAAAGGATGAAGCTTTCAGTCATGACAATTAGAAAAGCAAAAAATGTTTTGAAAAAGGCATCCACACGACAAATTGCAGAGACAATAGCAGCTGGAACTTCTGTGGAGAGCTAGAGGTTTGCGGTTCCATAGGTGATTGAGCCGCTTCTTAGCAGAGCAAGAATTGTTACCTGTCTGCTTTCCATGCATAAGGCAGAATAGATGGTGGAAGACATGCCAGGGATGTCTGGAAATGGTTTGGCATCCCTTAGCATAGGTCCACCTTTCAAGGGTTTTCCATGCATCTTCTTGAGGCATTACTTACTGTAGGAGGCGAGGTATGACCCACTCAGCCCATGACCGATCAGCAAAACTCTGCAGGCACCGACTAGGCACACTTGGTTTGGGAGTTTGTCAAAGGGAACCACGGCGCTCACCAGGACGAGGTGGCCGAGTGGTTAAGGCGATGGACTGCTAATCCATTGTGCTCTGCATGGATGGGTTCGAATCCCATCCTCGTCGATTTCTTCTGCTTCGTCCAAGCTGAAATCTTTGTTTGCTAATCCTCTTTTTACTGGACAAGCAGTGATTGTCCCCTCCATGGGGACCTAACTGACCTCTCAAGACGGCTCTTATTAAAGCTAGGAAAGAGGCATATTTGTATGTGGCATACAAGTTACGTGGCATATCACGGGTTAAGTCCACTCTTTTTATTTTTCATGCTTGATGGCATCCTCGGCCTTCTCATGAAGATGAAGGCCTCTTTGTCCTTTGCAGCCTTTAGCTGGTACTGATTCTAGATCCCCTGACTGGTCTACCTTCGGACTGTGTGAAAGACAAGTAAGATGTCAGACGTGAGCGAATAACTTTTTTGGTTTGCTTCAGAAGCTCAAAAGAGAAGAAAGAAAGGCACTGCTGAGATTCGAACTCAGGATTCCTGTTACTAGACAGGCGCTTTAACCAACTAAGCCACAGCGCCTTGTGATGGCAAAGCTGGCAACTGTGCAGCTTAAAAAAAACGCCACTGCTATGGATGTTTCCCATTCTGCAACCTTTCATGACCTGATGGGGTGGCTCAAAACTTCATGGTTTCTTTTCGGCTGGAAAAAGGAAGGTGAGCAGATACTAGGTAGACAACTGAGGTGTGTCCCTTTATCCGCAGTCGTTTTCCACTGCTTTCTTTAAGGGCCCACACCGTACTGGAGTTCGTTCCATACTTGGCAGCAACTTGTAAAGGATGAAGCTTTCAGTCATGACAATTAGAAAAGCAAAAACGTTTTGAAAAAGGCATCCACACCGACAATTTGCAGACGACAATAGCAGCTGGAACTTCGTGGAGAGCTAGAGGTTTGCGGTTCCATAGGTGATTGAGCCGCTTCTTAGCGAGCAAGAATTGTTACCTGCTCTGCTTTCCATGCATAAGGAGAATAGATGGATGGAAGACATGCCAGGGATGTCTGGAAATGGTTTGGCATCCCTTAGCATAGGTCCACCTTCAAGGGTTTTCCATGCATCTTCTTGAGGCATTACTTAATGTAGGAGGGAGGTATGACCCACTCAGCCCATGACCGATCAGCAAAACTCTGCAGGCACCGATAGGCACACTTGGTTTGGGAGTTGTCAAAGGGAACCACGGCGCTCACCAGGACGAGGTGGCCGAGTGGTTAAGGCGATGGACTGCTAATCCATTGTGCTCTGCATGCATGGGTTCGAATCCCATCCCGTCGATTTCTTCTGCTTGTCCAAGCTGAAATCTTTGTTTGCTAATCCTTTTTATGGACAAGCAGTGATTGTCCCTCCATGGTGGACCTTAACTGTGACCTCTCAAGACGGCTTTATTAAAGCTAGGAAAGAGGCATATGTGTATGTGGCATACAAGTTACGTGGCATATCAACGGGTTAAGTCCACTCTTTTTATTTTTCATGCTTGATGGCATCCTCGGCCTTCTCATGAAGATGAAGGCCTCTTGTCCTTTGCAGCCTTTAGCTGGTACTGATTCTAGATCCCCTGACTGGTCTACCTTGGACTGTGTGAAAGACAAGTAAGATGTCAGACGTGAGCGAATAACTTTTTTTGGTTGCTTAGAAGCTCAAAAGAGAAGAAAGAAAGGCACTGCTGAGATTCGAACTCAGGATCTCCTGTTTACTAGACAGGCGCTTTAACCAACTAAGCCACAGCGCCTTGTGATGGCAAAGCTGGCACAGCTGTGGCAGCTTAAAAAAAACGCCACTGCTATTGGATGTTTCCAATTCCTGCAACCTTTCATGACCTGATGGGGTGGCTCAAACCTTCATGGTTTTTCTTTCAGGGCTGGAAAAAGGAAGGTGAGCAGATACTAGGTAGACAACTGAGGGGTGTCCCTTTATCCGCAGTCGTTTTCCAGCTTTCTTTAGGGCCCACACGGTACTGGAGTTCTGTTCCATACTTGGCAGCAACTTGTAAAAGGATGAAGCTTCAGTCATGACAATTAGAAAAGCAAAAACTGTTTTGAAAAAGGCATCCACACCGACAAATTTGCAGACGACAATAGCAGCTGGAACTTCGTGGAGAGCTAGAGGTTTGCGGTTCCATAGGTGATTGAGCCGCTTCTTAGCAGAGCAAGAATTGTTACTTCTCTGCTTCCATGCATAAGGCAGAATAGATGGATGGAAGACATGCCAGGGATGTCTGGAAATGGTTTGGCATCCCTTAGCATAGGCACCTTTCAAGGGTTTTCCATGCATCTTCTTGAGGCATTACTTACTGTAGGAGGCGAGGTATGACCCACTCAGCCCATGACCGATCAGCAAAACTCTGCAGGCACCGACTAGGCACATTGGTTTGGGAGTTTGTCAAAGGGAACCACGGCGCTCACCAGGACGAGGTGGCGAGTGGTTAAGGCGATGGACTGCTAATCCATTGTGCTCTGCATGCATGGGTTCGAATCCCATCCTCGTCGATTTCTTCTGCTTCGTCCAAGCTGAAATCTTTGTTGCTAATCCTCTTTTTACTGGACAAGCAGTGATTGTCCCCTCCATGGTGGACTTAACTGGGACCTCTAAGACGGCTCTTATAAAGCTAGGAAAGAGCATATTTGTTATGTGGCATACAAGTTACGTGGCATATCAACGGGTTAAGTCCACTCTTTTTATTTTTCATGCTTGATGGCATCCTCGGCCTTCTAGAAGATGAAGGCCTCTTGTCCTTTGCAGCCTTTAGCTGGTACTGATTTAGATCCCCTGACTGGTCTACCTCGGACTGTGTGAAAGACAAGTAAGATGTCAGACGTGAGCGAATAACTTTTTTTGGTTTGCTTCAGAAGCTCAAAAGAGAAGAAAGAAAGGCACTGCTGAGATTCGAACTCAGGATCTCCTGTTACTAGACAGGGCGCTTTAACCAACTAAGCACAGCGCCTTGTGATGGCAAAGCTGGCACAGCTGTGCAGCTTAAAAAAAACGCCCCATGCATTGGATGTTTCCAATTCCTGCAACCTTTCATGACCTGATGGGGTGGCTCAAACCTTCATGGTTTTTCTTTTCAGGGCTGGAAAAGAGAAGGTGAGCAGATACTAGGTAGACAACTGAGGTGTGTCCCTTATCCGCAGTCGTTTTCACGCTTTCTTTAAGGGCCCACACGGTATGGAGTTCTGTTCCAACTTGGCAGCAACTTGTAAAAGGATGAAGCTTTCAGTCATGACAATTAGAAAAGCAAAAACTGTTTTGAAAAAGGCATCCACACCGACCAATTTGCAGACGACAATAGCAGCTGGAACTTCGTGGAGAGCTAGAGGTTTGCGGTTCCATAGGTGATTGAGCCGCTTCTTAGCAGAGCAAGAATTGTTACCTGCTCTGCTTTCCATGCATAAGGCAGAATAGATGGATGGAAGACAGCCAGGGATGTTGGAAATGGTTGGATCCCTTAGCATAGGTCCACCTTTCAAGGGTTTCCATGCATCTTCTTGAGGCATTACTTACTGTAGGAGGCGAGGTATGACCCACTCAGCCCATGACCGATCAGCAAAACTCTGCAGGCACCGACTAGGCACACTTGGTTTGGGAGTTTGTCAAAGGGAACCACGGCGCTCACCAGGACGAGGTGGCCGAGTGGTTAAGGCGATGGACTGCTAATCCATTGTGCTCTGCATGCATGGGTTCGAATCCCATCCTCGTCGATTTCTTCTGCTTCGTCCAAGCTGAAATCTTTGTTTGCTAATCCTCTTTTTACTGGACAAGCAGTGATTGTCCCCTCCATGGTGGACCTTAACTGTGACCTCTCAAGACGGCTCTTATTAAAGCTAGGAAAGAGCATATTTGTTGTTGGCATACAAGTTACGTGGCATATCAACGGGTTAAGTCCACTCTTTTATTTTTCATGCTTGATGGCATCCTCGGCCTTCTCATGAAGATGAAGGCCTCTTTGTCCTTTGCAGCCTTTAGCTGGTACTGATTCTAGATCCCCTGACTGGTCTACCTTCGGACTGTGTGAAAGACAAGTAAGATGTCAGACGTGAGCGAATAACTTTTTTTTGGTTTGCTCAGAAGCTCAAAAGAGAAGAAAGAAAGGCACTGCTGAGATTCGAACTCAGGATCTCCTGTTACTAGACAGGCGCTTTAACAACTAAGCCACAGCGCCTTGTGATGGCAAAGCTGGCACAGCTGTGCAGCTTAAAAAAAAACGCCACTGCTATGGATGTTCCAATTCCTGCAACCTTTCATGACCTGATGGGGTGGCTCAAACCTTCATGGTTTTTCTTTTCAGGGCTGGAAAAAGGAAGGTGAGCAGATACTAGGTAGACAACTGAGGTGTGTCCCTTTATCCGCAGTCGTTTTCCACTGCTTTCTTAAGGGCCCACACGGTACTGGAGTTCTGTTCCATACTTGGCAGCAACTTGTAAAAGGATGAAGCTTTCAGTCATGACAATTAGAAAAGCAAAAAACTGTTTTGAAAAAGGCATCCACACCGACAAATTTGCAGACGACAATAGCAGCTGGAACTTCGTGGAGAGGCTAGAGGTTTGCGGTTCCATAGGTGATTGAGCCGCTTCTTAGCGAGCAAGAAGTTACTGCTCTGCTTCCATGCATAAGGCAGAATAGATGGATGGAAGACATGCCAGGATGTCTGGAAATGGGTTGGCATCCCTTAGCATAGGTCCACACTTTCAAGGGTTTCCATGCATCTTCTTGAGGCATTACTTACTGTAGGAGGCGAGGTATGACCCACTCAGCCCATGACCGATCAGCAAAACTCTGCAGGCACCGACTAGGCACACTTGGTTTGGGAGTTTGTCAAAGGGAACCACGGCGCTCACCAGGACGAGGTGGCCGAGTGGTTAAGGCGATGACATGCTAATCCATTGTGCTCTGCATGCATGGGTTCGAATCCCATCCTCGTCGATTTCTTCTGCTTCGTCCAAGCTGAAATCTTTGTTTGCTAATCCTTTTTACTGGACAAGCAGTGATTGTCCCCTCCATGGTGGACCTTAACTGTGACCCCTCAAGACGGCTCTTATTAAGCTAGGAAAGAGGCATATTTGTATGTGGCATACAAGTTACGTGGCATATCAACGGGTTAAGTCCACTCTTTTATTTTTCATGCTTGATGGCATCCTCGGCCTTCTCATGAAGATGAAGGCCTCTTGTCCTTTGCAGCCTTTAGCTGGTACTGATTCTAGATCCCTGACTGGTCTACCTTGGACTGTGTGAAAGACAAGTAAGATGTCAGACGTGAGCGAATAACTTTTTTTTGGTTTGCTTCAGAAGCTCAAAAGAGAAGAAAGAAAGGCACTGCTGAGATTCGAACTCAGGATCTCCTGTTTACTAGACAGGCGCTTTAACCAACTAAGCCACAGCGCCTGTGATGGCAAAGCTGGCACAGGTGTGCAGCTTAAAAAAAACGCCACTGCTATTGGATGTTTCCAATTCCTGCAACCTTTCATGAATGTGGGGTGGCTCAAACCTTCATGGTTTTTCTTTTCAGGGCTGGAAAAAGGAAGGTGAGCAGATACTAGGTAGACAAATGAGGGTGTCCCTTTATCCGCAGTCGTTTTCCACTGCTTTCTTAAGGGCCCACACGGTACTGGAGTTCTGTTCCATACTTGGCAGCAATTGTAAAAGGATGAAGCTTTCAGTCATGACAATTAGAAAAGCAAAAACTGTTTGAAAAAGGCATCCACACCGACAAATTTGCAGACGACAATAGCAGCTGGAACTTCGTGGAGAGCTAGAGGTTTGCGGTTCCATAGGTGATTGAGCCGCTTCTTAGCAGAGCAAGAATTGTTACCTGCTCTGCTTTTCATGCATAAGGCAGAATAGATGGATGGAAGACATGCCAGGGATGTCTGGAAATGGTTTGGCATCCCTTAGCATAGGTCCACCTTTCAAGGGTTTCCATGCATCTTCTTGAGGCATTACTTACTGTAGGAGGCGAGGTATGACCCACTCAGCCCATGACCGATCAGCAAAACTCTGCAGGCACCGACTAGGCACACTGTTTGGGAGTTTGTCAAAGGGAACCACGGCGTCACCAGGACGAGGTGGCCGAGTGGTTAAGGCGATGGACTGCTAATCCATTGTGCTCTGCATGCATGGGTTCGAATCCCATCCTCGTCGATTTTTCTGCTTCGTCCAAGCTGAAATCTTTGTTTGCTAATCCTTTTTACTGGACAAGCAGTGATTGTCCCTCCATGGTGGGACTTAACTGTGACCTCTCAAGACGGCTCTTATTAAAGCTAGGAAAGAGGCATATTTGTTATGTGGCATACAAGTTACGTGGCATATCAACGGGTTAAGTCCACTCTTTTTATTTTTCATGCTTGATGGCATCCTCGGCCTTCTCATGAAGATGAAGGCCTCTTTGTCCTTGCAGCCTTTAGCTGGTACTGATTCTAGATCCCCTGACTGGTCTACCTTCGGACTGTGTGAAAGACAAGTAAGATGTCAGACGTGAGCGAATAACTTTTTTTTGGTTTGCTTCAGAAGCTCAAAAGAGAAGAAGAAAGGCACTGCTGAGATTCGAACTCAGGATCTCCTGTTTACTGACAGGCGCTTTAACCAACTAAGCCACAGCGCCTTGTGATGGCAAAGCTGGCACAGCTGTGCAGCTTAAAAAAAACGCCACTGCTATGGATGTTTCCAATTCCTGCAACCTTTCATGACCTGATGGGGTGGCTCAAACCTTCATGGTTTTTCTTTCAGGGCTGGAAAAAGGAAGGTGAGCAGATACTAGGTAGACAAACTGAGGTGTGTCCCTTTATCCGCAGTCGTTTTCCACTGCTTTCTTAAGGGCCCACACGGTACTGGAGTTCTGTTCCATACTTGGCAGCAACTTGTAAAAGGATGAAGCTTTCAGTCATGACAATTAGAAAAGCAAAAACTGTTTTTGAAAAAGGCATCCACACCGACAAATTTGCAGACGACAATAGCAGCTGGAACTTCGTGGAGAGCTAGAGGTTTGCGGTTCCATAGGTGATTGAGCCGCTTCTTAGCAGAGCAAGAATTGTTACCTGCTCTGCTTTCATGCTAAGGCAGAATAGAGTGGATGGAAGACATGCCCGGGATGTCTGGAAATGGTTTGGCATCCCTTAGCATAGGTCCACCTTTCAAGGGTTTTCCATGCATCTTCTTGAGGCATACTTAATGTAGGAGGCGAGGTATGACCCACTCGCCCATGACCGATCAGCAAAACTCTGCAGGCACCGACTAGGCACACTTGGTTGGGAGTTTGTCAAAGGGAACCACGGCGCTCACCAGGACGAGGTGGCCGAGTGGTTAAGGCGATGGACTGCTAATCCATTGTGCTCTGCATGCATGGGTTCGAATCCCATCCTCGTCGATTCTTCTGCTTCGTCCAAGCTGAAACTTTGTTTGCTAATCCTCTTTTTACTGGACAAGCAGTGATTGTCCCCTCCATGGTGGACTTTAACTGTGACCCCTCAAGACGGCTCTTATTAAAGCTAGGAAAGAGCATATTTTGTTATGTGGGATACAAGTTACGTGGCATATCAACGGGTTAAGTCCACTCTTTTATTTTTCATGCTTGATGGCATCCTCGGCCTTCTCATGAAGATGAAGGCCTCTTTGTCCTTTGCAGCCTTTAGCTGGTACTGATTCTAGATCCCCTGACTGGTCTACCTTCGGACTGTGTGAAAGACAAGTAAGATGTCAGACGTGAGCGAATAACTTTTTTGGTTTGCTTCAGAAGCTCAAAAGAGAAGAAAGAAAGGCCTGCTGAGATTCGAACTCAGGATCTCCTGTTACTAGACAGGCGCTTTAAACAACTAAGCCACAGCGCCTTGTGATGGCAAAGCTGGCACAGCTGTGCAGCTTAAAAAAAACGCCACTGCTATTGGATGTTTCAATTCCTGCAACCTTTCATGACCTGATGGGGTGGCTCAAACCTTATGGTTTTTCTTTTCAGGGCTGGAAAAAGGAAGGTGAGCAGATACTAGGTAGACAACTGAGGTGTGTCCCTTTATCCGCAGTCGTTTTCCAATGCTTTCTTTAAGGGCCCACACGGTACTGGAGTTCTGTTCCATACTTGGCGACAGCAACTTGTAAAAGGATGAAGCTTTCAGTCATGACAATTAGAAAAGCAAAAACTGTTTTGAAAAAGGCATCCACACCGACAAATTTGCAGACGACAATGCAGCTGGAACTTCGTGGAGAGCTAGAGGTTTGCGGTTCCATAGGTGGATTGAGCCGCTTCTTAGCAGAGCAAGAATTGTTACCTGCTCTGCTTTCCATGCATAAGGCAGAATAGATGGATGGAAGACATGCCAGGGATGTCTGGAAATGGTTTGGCATCCCTTAGCATAGGTCCACCTTTCAAGGGTTTTCCATGCATCTTCTTGAGGCATTACTTACTGTAGGAGGCGAGGTATGACACTAGCCCATGACCGATCAGCAAAACTCTGCAGGCACCGACTAGGCACACACTTGGTTTGGGAGTTTGTCCAAGGGAACCACGGCGCTCACCGGACGAGGTGGCCGAGTGGTTAAGGCGATGGACTGCTAATCCATTGTGCTCTGCATGCATGGGTTCGAATCCCATCCTCGGCGATTTCTTCTGCTTCGTCCAAGCTGAAATTTTTTTGCTAATCCTCTTTTTACTGGACAAGCAGTGATTGTCCCTCCATGGTGGACCTTAACTGTGACTCTCAAGACGGCTCTTATTAAAGCTAGGAAAGAGGATATTTGTTATGTGGCATACAAGTTACGTGGCATATCAAGGGTTAAGTCCACTCTTTTATTTTTCATGCTTGATGGCATCCTCGGCCTTCTCATGAAGATGAAGGCCTCTTTGTCCTTTGCAGCCTTTAGCTGGTACTGATTCTAGATCCCTGACTGGTCTACCTTGGACGTTGTGAAAGACAAGTAAGATGTCAGACGTGAGGAATAACTTTTTTGGTTTGCTTGAAGCTCAAAAGAGAAGAAAGAAAGGCACTGGAGATTCGAACTCAGGATCTCCTGTTTACTAGACAGGCGCTTTAACCAACTAAGCCACAGCCCCTTGTGATGGCAAAGCTGGCACAGCTGTGCAGCTTAAAAAAAAGCCACTGCTATTGGATGTTTCCAATTCCTGCAACCTTTCATGACCTGATGGGTGGCTCAAACCTCATGGTTTTTTCTTTCAGGGTGGAAAAAGGAAGGTGAGCAATACTAGGTAGACAACTGAGGTGTGTCCCTTTATCCGCAGTCGTTTTCCACTGCTTTCTTTAAGGGCCCACACGGTACTGGAGTTCTGTTCCATACTTGGCAGCAACTTGTAAAAGGATGAAGCTTTCAGTCATGACAATTAGAAAAGCAAAAACTGTTTTAAAAAGGCATCCACCACGACAAATTTGCAGACGACAATAGCAGCTGGAACTTCGTGGAGAGCTAGAGGTTTGCGGTTCATAGGTGATTGAGCCGTTCTTAGCAGAGCAAGAATTGTTACCTGCTCTGCTTTCCATGCATAAGGCAGAATAGATGGATGGAAGACATGCCAGGGGTGTCTGGAAATGGTTTGGCACCCTTAGCATAGGTCCACCTTTCAAGGGTTTTCCATGCATCTTCTTGAGGCATTACTTACTGTAGGAGGCGAGGTATGACCCACTCAGCCCATGACCGATCAGCAAAACTCTGCAGGCACCGACTAGGCACACTTGGTTTGGGAGTTTGTCAAAGGGAACCACGGCGCTCACCAGGACGAGGTGGCCGAGTGGTTAAGGCGATGGACTGCTAATCCATTGTGCTCTGCATGCATGGGTTCGAATCCCATCCTCGTCGATTTCTTGCTTCGTCCAAGCTGAAATCTTTGTTTGCTAATCCTCTTTTTATGGACAAGCAGTGATTGTCCCCTCATGGTGGACCTTAACTGTGACCTCTCAAGACGGCTCTTATAAAGTAGGAAAGAAGCATATTTGTATGTGGCATACAAGTTACGTGGCATATCAACGGGTTAAGTCCACTCTTTTATTTTTCATGCTTGATGGCATCCTCGGCCTTCTCATGAAGATGAAGGCCTCTTTGTCCTTTGCAGCCTTTAGCTGGTATGATTCTAGATCCCCTGACTGGTCTACCTTCGGACTGTGTGAAAGACAAGTAAGATGTCAGACGTGAGCGAATAACTTTTTTTGGTTGCTTCAGAAGCTCAAAAGAGAAGAAAGAAAGGCACTGCTGAGATTCGAACTCAGGATCTCCTGTTTACTAGACAGGCGCTTTACCAAATAAGCCACAGCGCCTGTGATGGCAAAGCTGGCACAGCTGTGCAGCTTAAAAAAAACGCCACTGCTATGGATGTTTCCAATTCCTGCAACCTTCATGACCTGATGGGGTGGCTCAAACCTTCATGGTTTTCTTTTCAGGGCTGGAAAAAGGAAGGTGAGCAGAAACTAGGTAGACAAATGAGGTGTGCCCTTTATCGCAGTCGTTTCCAATGCTTTCTTTAAGGGCCCACACGGTAAGGAGTTCTGTTCCATACTTGGCAGCAACTTGTAAAAGGATGAAGCTTTCAGTCATGACAATTAGAAAAGCAAAAACTTTTTGAAAAAGGCATCCACACCGACAAATTTGCAGACGACAATAGCAGCGGAATTCGTGGAGAGCTAGAGGTTTGCGGTTCCATAGGTGATTGAGCCGCTTCTTAGCAGAGCAAGAATTGTTACCTGCTCTGCTTTCCATGCATAAGGCAGAATAGATGGATGGAAGACATGCCAGGGATGTCTGGAAATGGTTTGGCATCCTTAGCATAGGTCCACCTTTCAAGGGTTTCCATGCATCTTCTTGAGGCATTACTTACTGTAGGAGGCGAGGTATGACCCACTCAGCCCATGACCGATCAGCAAAACTCTGCAGGCACCGACTAGGCACACTTGGTTTGGGAGTTTGTCAAAGGGAACCACGGCGCTCACCAGGACGAGGTGGCCGAGTGGTTAAGGCGATGGACTGCTAATCCATTGTGCTCTGCATGCATGGTTGAATCCCATCCTCGTCGATTCTTTGCTTCGTCCAAGCTGAAATCTTTGTTTGCTAATCCTCTTTTACTGGACAAGCAGTGATTGTCCCCTCCATGGTGGACCTTAACTGTGACCTCTCAAGACGGCTCTTATTAAAGCTAGGAAAGAGGCATATTTGTTATGTGGCATACAAGTTACGTGGCATATCAACGGGTTAAGTCCACTCTTTTTATTTTTCATGCTTGATGGCATCCTCGGCCTTCTCATGAAGATGAAGGCCTCTTTGTCCTTTGCAGCCTTTAGCTGGTACTGATTCTAGATCCCCTGACTGGTCTACCTTGGACTGTGTGAAAGACAAGTAAGATGTCAGACGTGAGCGAATAACTTTTTTTGGTTTGCTTCAGAAGCTCAAAAGAGAAGAAAGAAAGGCACTGCTGAGATTCGAACTCAGGATCTCCTGTTTACTAGACAGGCGCTTTAACCAACTAAGCCACAGCGCCTTGTGATGGCAAAGCTGGCACAGCTGTGCAGCTTAAAAAAAACGCCACTGCTATTGGATGTTTCCAATTCCTGCAACCTTTCATGACCTGATGGGGTGGCTCAAACCTTCATGGTTTTTCTTTTCAGGGCTGGAAAAAGGAAGGTGAGCAGATACTAGGTAGACAACTGAGGTGTGTCCCTTATCCGCAGTCGTTTTCCACTGCTTTCTTTAAGGGCCACACGGTACTGGAGTTCTGTTCCATACTTGGCAGCAACTTGTAAAAGGATGAAGCTTTCAGTCATGACAATTAGAAAAGCAAAAACGTTTTGAAAAAGGCATCCACACCGACAAATTTGCAGACGACAATAGCAGCTGGAAATTCGTGGAGAGTAGAGGTTTGCGGTTCCATAGGTGATTGAGCCGCTTTTAGCAGAGCAAGAATTGTTACCTGCTCTGCTTCCATGCATAAGGCAGAATAGATGGATGGAAGACATGCCAGGGATGTCTGGAAATGGTTTGGCATCCCTTAGCATAGGTCCACCTTTCAAGGGTTTTCCATGCATCTTCTTGAGGCATTACTTACTGTAGGAGGCGAGGTATGACCCACTCAGCCATGACCGATCAGCAAAACTCTGCAGGCACCGACTAGGCACACTTGTTTGGGAGTTTGTCAAAGGGAACCACGGCGCTCACCAGGACGAGGTGGCGCGAGTGGTTAAGGCGATGGACTGCTAATCCATTGTGCTCTGCATGCATGGGTTCGAATCCCATCCTCGTCGATTTCTTCTGCTTGTCCAAGCTGAAATTTGTTTGCTAATCCTCTTTTACTGGACAAGCAGTGATTGTTCCCTCCATGGTGGACCTAACTGTGACCTCTCAAGACGGCTCTTATTAAAGCTAGGAAAGAGCATATTTGTTTGTGGCATACAAGTTACGTGGCATATCAACGGGTTAAGTCCACTCTTTTATTTTCATGCTTGATGGCATCCTCGGCCTTCTCATGAAGATGAAGGCCTCTTTGTCCTTTGCAGCCTTTAGCTGGTACTGATTCTAGATCCCCTGACTGGTCTACCTTCGGACTGTGTGAAAGACAAGTAAGATGTCAGACGTGAGCGAATAACTTTTTTTTGGTTTGCTTCAGAAGCTCACAAAGAGAAGAAAGAAAGGCACTGCTGAGATTCGAACTCAGGATCTCCTGTTTACTAGACAGGCGCTTTAACCAACTAAGCCACAGCGCCTTGTGATGGCAAAGCTGGCACAGCTGTGCAGCTTAAAAAAAAACGCCACTGCTATTGGATGTTTCCAATTCCTGCAACCTTTCATGACCTGATGGGGTGGCTCAAACCTTCATGGTTTTTCTTTTCAGGGCTGGAAAAGGAAGGTGAGCAGATACTAGGTAGACAACTGAGGTGTGTCCCTTTATCCGCAGTCGTTTTCCACTGCTTTCTTTAAGGGCCCACACGGTACTGGAGTTCTGTTCCATACTTGGCAGCAACTTGTAAAAGGATGAAGCTTTCAGTCATGACAATTAGAAAAGCAAAAACTGTTTTGAAAAAGGCATCCACACCGACAAATTTGCAGACGACAATAGCAGCTGGAACTTCGTGGAGAGCTAGAGGTTTGCGGTTCCATAGGTGATTGACGCTTTTAGCAGAGCAAGAATTGTTACCTGCTCTGCTTTCCATGCATAAGGCAGAATAGATGGATGGAAGACATGCCAGGGATGTCTGGAAATGGTTTGGCATCCCTTAGCATAGGTCACCTTTCAAGGGTTTCCATGCATCTTCTTGAGGCATTACTTACTGTAGGAGGCGAGGTATGACCCACTCAGCCCATGACCGATCAGCAAAACTCTGCAGGCACCGACTAGGCACACTTGGTTTGGGAGTTTGTCAAAGGGAACCACGGCGCTCACCAGGACGAGGTGGCCGAGTGGTTAAGGCGATGGACTGCTAATCCATTGTGCTTGCATGCATGGGTTCGAATCCATCCTCGGCGATTTCTTCTGCTTGTCCAAGCTGAAATCTTTGTTTGCTAATCCTCTTTTACTGGACAAGCAGTGATTGTCCCCTCCATGGTGGACCTTAACTGTGACCTCTCAAGACGGCTCTTATTAAAGCTAGGAAAGAGGCCATATTTGTTATGTGGCATACAAGTTACGTGGCATATCAACGGGTTAAGTCCACTCTTTTTATTTTTCATGCTTGATGGCATCCTCGGCCTTCTCATGAAGATGAAGGCTCTTTGTCCTTGCAGCCTTAGCTGGTACTGATTCTAGATCCCCTGACTGGTCTACCTTGGACTGGTGAAAGACAAGTAAGATGTCAGAGTGAGCGAATAACTTTTTTTGGTTGCTTCAGAAGCTCAAAGAGAAGAAAGAAAGGCACTGCTGAGATTCGAACTCAGGATCTCCTGTTTTAGACAGGCGCTTTAACCAACTAAGCCACAGCGCCTTGTGATGGCAAAGCTGGCACAGCTGTGCAGCTTAAAAAAAACGCCACTGTATGGATGTTTCCAATTCCTGCAACCTTTCATGACCTGATGGGGTGGCTCAAACCTTCATGGTTTTTCTTTTCAGGGCTGGAAAAAGGAAGGTGAGCAGATACTAGGTAGACAACTGAGGTGTGTCCCTTTATCCGCAGTCGTTTTCCACTGCTTTCTTTAAGGGCCCACACGGTACTGGAGTTCTGTTCCATACTTGGCAGCAACTTGTAAAAGGATGAAGCTTTCAGTCATGACAATAGAAAAGCAAAAACTGTTTTTGAAAAAGGATCCACACCGACAAATTTGCAGACGACAATAGCAGCTGGAACTTCGTGGAGAGCTAGAGGTTTGCGGTTCCATAGGTGATTGAGCCGCTTAGCGTTCTTAGCAGAGCAAGAATTGTTACCTGCTTGCTTTACTGCATAAGGCAGAATAGATGGATGGAAGACATGCCAGGGATGTCTGGAAATGGTTTGGCATCCCTTAGCATAGGTCCACCTTTCAAGGGTTTTCCATGCATCTTCTTGAGGCATTACTTACTGGAGGAGGAGGTATGACCCACTCAGCCCATGACCGATCAGCAAAACTCTGCAGGCACCGACTAGGCACACTTGGTTTGGGAGTTTGTCAAAGGGAACCACGGCGCTCACCAGGACGAGGTGGCCGAGTGGTTAAGGCGATGGACTGCTAATCCATTGTGCTCTGCATGCATGGGTTCGAATCCCATCCTCGTCGATTTCTTTGCTTCGTCAAGCTGAAATCTTTGTTTGCTAATCCTCTTTTTACTGGACAAGCAGTGATTGTCCCCTCCATGGTGGGACCTTAACTGTGACCTCTCAAGACGGCTCTTATTAAAGCTAGGAAAGAGGCATATTTGTTAGTGGCATACAAGTTACGTGGCATATCAACGGGTTAAGTCCACTCTTTTTATTTTTCATGCTTGATGGCATCCTCGGCCTTCTCATGAAGATGAAGGCCTCTTTGTCCTTGCAGCCTTTAGCTGGTACTGATTCTAGATCCCCTGACTGGTCTACCTTGGACTGTGTGAAAGACAAGTAAGATGTCAGACGTGAGCGAATAACTTTTTTTGGTTTGCTTCAGAAGCTCAAAAGAGAAGAAGAAAGGCACTGCTGAGATTCGAACTCAGGATCTCCTGTTTACTAGACAGGGCTTAACCAACTAAGCCACAGCGCCTTGTGATAGAAAAGCTGGCACAGCTGTGCAGCTTTAAAAAAACGCCACTGCTATTGGATGTTTCCAATTCCTGCAACCTTTCATGACCTGATGGGGTGGCTCAAACCTTCATGGTTTTTCTTTCAGGGCTGGAAAAAGGAAGGTGAGCAGATACTAGGTAGACAACTGAGGTGTGTCCCTTTATCCGCAGTCGTTTTCACTGCTTTCTTTAAGGGCCCACACGGTACTGGAGTTCTGTTCCATACTTGGCAGCAACTTGTAAAAGGATGAAGCTTTCAGTCATGACAATTAGAAAAGCAAAAACTTTTGAAAAAGGCATCCACACCGACAAATTTGCAGAAGACAATAGCAGCTGGAACTTCGTGGAGAGCTAGAGGTTTGCGGTTCCATAGGTGATTGAGCCGCTTTTAGCAGAGCAAGAATTGTTACCTGCTCTGCTTTCCATGCATAAGGCAGAATAGATGGATGGAAGACATGCCAGGGATGTCTGGAAATGGTTTGGATCCCTTAGCATAGGTCCACCTTTCAAGGGTTTTCCATGCATCTTCTTGAGGCATTACTTACTAGGAGGAGCGAGGTATGACCCACTCAGCCCATGACCGATCAGCAAAACTCTGCAGGCACCGACTAGGCACACTTGGTTGGGAGTTTGTCAAAGGGAACCACGGCGCTCACCAGGACGAGGTGGCCGAGTGGTTTAAGCGATGGACTGCTAATCCATTGTGCTCTGCATGCATGGGTTCGAATCCATCCTCGTCGATTTCTTCTGCTTCGTCCAAGCTGAAATCTTTGTTTCTAATCCTCTTTTTACTGGACAAGCAGTGATTGTCCCTCCATGGTGGACTTAACTGTGACCTCTCAAGACGGCTCTTATTAAAGCTAGGAAAGAGCATATTTTTGTGGCATACAAGTTACGTGGCATATCAACGGGTTAAGTCCACTCTTTTTATTTTCATGCTTGATGGCATCCTCGGCCTTCTCATGAAGATGAAGGCCTCTTGTCCTTTGCAGCCTTTAGCTGGTAATGATTCTAGATCCCCTGATGGTCTACCTTGGACTGTGTGAAAGACAAGTAAGATGTCAGAGTGAGCGAATAACTTTTTTTGGTTTGCTTCAGAAGCTCAAAAGAGAAGAAAGAAAGGCCTGCTGAGATTCGAACTCAGGATCTCCTGTTTACTAGACAGGCGCTTTAACCAACTAAGCCACAGCGCCTTGTGATGGCAAAGCTGGCACAGCTGTGCAGCCTTAAAAAAAACGCCACTGCTATTGGATGTTTCCAATTCCTGCAACCTTTCATGACCTGATGGGGTGGCTCAAACCTTCATGGTTTTTCTTTTCAGGGCTGGAAAAAGGAAGGTGGAGCAGATACTAGGTAGACAACTGAGGTGTGTCCCTTTATCCGCAGTCGTTTTCCACTGCTTTCTTTAAGGGCCCACACGGTACTGGAGTTCTGTTCCATACTTGGCAGCAACTTGTAAAAGGATGAAGCTTTCGTCATGACAATTAGAAAAGCAAAAACTGTTTGAAAAAGGCATCCACACCGACAAATTTGCAGACGACAATAGCAGCTGGAATTCGTGGAGAGATAGAGGTTTGCGGTTCCATAGGTGATTGAGCCGCTTCTTAGCAGAGCAAGAATTGTTACCTGCTCTGCTTTCCATGCATAAGGCAAAAAGATGGATGGAAGACATGCCAGGGATGTCTGGAAATGGTTTGGCATCCCTTAGCATAGGTCCACCTTTCAAGGGTTTTCCATGCTCTTCTTGAGGCATTACTTACTGTAGGAGGCGAGGTATGACCCACTCAGCCCATGACCGATCAGCAAAACTCTGCAGGCACCGACTAGGCACACTTGGTTTGGAGTTGTCAAAGGGAACCACGGCGGTCACCAGGAGAGGTGGCCGAGTGGTTAAGGCGATGGACTGCTAATCCATTGTGCTCTGCATGCATGGGTTCGAATCCATCCTCGTCGATTTCTTCTGCTTCGTCCAAGCTGAAATCTTTGTTTGCTAATCTCTCTTTTACTGGACAAGCAGTGATTGTCCCCTCCATGGTGGACCTTAACTGTGACTCTCAAGACGGCTCTTATTAAAGCTAGGAAAGAGGCATATTTGTTGTGGCATACAAGTTACGTGGCATATCAACGGGTTAAGTCCACTCTTTTTATTTTTCATGCTTGATGGCATCCTCGGCCTTCTCATGAAGATGAAGGCCTCTTTGTCCTTTGCAGCCTTTAGTGGTACTGATTCTAGATCCCCTGACTGGTCTACCTTGGACTGTGTGAAAGACAAGTAAGATGTCAGACGTGAGCGAATAACTTTTTTTTGGTTTGCTTAAGAGCTCAAAAGAGAAGAAAGAAGGCACTGCTGAGATTCGAACTCAGGATCTCCTGTTACTAGACAGGCGCTTAACCAACTAAGCCACAGCGCCTTGTGATGGCAAAGCTGGCACAGCTGTGCAGCTTAAAAAAAACGCCACTGCTATTGATGTTTCCAATTCCTGCAACCTTTCATGACCTGATGGGGGGGCTCAAACCTTCATGGTTTTTCTTTTCAGGGCTGGAAAAAGGAAGGTGAGCAGATACTAGGTAGACAACTGAGGTGTGTCCCTTTATCCGCAGTCGTTTTCCACTGCTTTCTTTAAGGGCCCACACGGTACTGGAGTTCTGTTCCATACTTGGCAGCAACCTGTAAAAGGATGAAGCTTTCAGTCATGACAATTAGAAAAGCAAAACTTTTTGAAAAAGGCATCCACACGACAAATTTGCAGACGACAATAGCAGCTGGAATTCGTGGAGAGCTAGAGGTTTGCGGTTCCATAGGTGATTGAGCCGCTTCTTAGCAGAGCAAGAATTGTTACCTGCTCTGCTTTCCATGCATAAGGCAGAATAGATGGATGGAAGACATGCCAGGGATGTCTGGAAATGGTTTGGCATCCCTTAGCATAGGTCCACCTTTCAAGGGTTTTCCATGCATTCTTTTGAGGCATTACTTACTGTAGGAGGCGAGTGTAGACCCACTCAGCCCATGACCGATCAGCAAAACTCTGCAGGCAACGACTAGGCACACTTGTTTGGGAGTTTGTCAAAGGGAACCACGGCGCTCACCAGGACGAGGTGGCCGAGTGGTTAAGGCGATGGACTGCTAATCCATTGTGCTCTGCATGCATGGGTTCGAATCCCATCCTCGTCGATTTCTTCTGCTTCGTCCAAGCTGAAATCTTTGTTTGCTAATCCTCTTTTTACTGGACAAGCAGTGATTGTCCCCTCCATGGTGGACCTTAACTGTGACCTCTCAAGACGGCTCTTATTAAAGCTAGGAAAGAGGCATATTTGTTGTGGCATACAAGTTACGTGGCATATCAACGGGTTAAGTCCACTCTTTTATTTTTCATGCTTGATGGCATCCTCGGCCTTCTCATGAAGATGAAGGCCTCTTTGTCCTTTGCAGCCTTAGCTGGTACTGATTCTAGATCCCCTGACTGGTCTACCTTGGACTGTGTGAAAGACAAGAAGATGTCAGACGTGAGCGAATAACTTTTTTTTGGTTTGCTTCAGAAGCTCAAAAGAGAAGAAGAAAGGCACTGCTGAGATTCGAACTCAGGATCTCCTGTTTACTAGACAGGCGCTTTAACCAACTAAGCCACAGCGCCTGTGATGGCAAAAGCTGGCAAAGCGTGCAGCTTAAAAAAAACGCCACTGCTATTGGATGTTTCCAATTCTGCAACCTTTCATGACCTGATGGGGTGGCTCAAACCTTCATGGTTTTTCTTTTAGGGCTGGAAAAAAGGAAGGTGAGCAGATACTAGGTAGACAACTGAGGTGTGTCCCTTTATCCGCAGTCGTTTTCCACTGCTTTTCTTAAGGGCCCACACGGTACTGGAGTTCTGTTCCATACTTGGCAGCAACTTGTAAAAGGATGAAGCTTCAGTCATGACAATTAGAAAAGCAAAAACTTTTGAAAAAGGCATCCACACCGACAAATTTGCAGACGACAATAGCAGCTGGAACTTCGTGGAGAGCTAGAGGTTTGCGGTTCCATAGGTGATTGAGCCGCTTCTTAGCAGAGCAAGAATTGTTACCTGCTCTGCTTTCCATGCATAAGGCAGAATAGATGGATGGAAGACATGCCAGGGATGTCTGGAAATGGTTTGGCATCCCTTAGCATAGGTCCACCTTTCAAGGGTTTCCATGCATCTTCTTGAGGCATTACTTACTGTAGGAGGCGAGGTATGACCCACTCAGCCCATGACCGATCAGCAAAACTCTGCAGGCACCGACTAGGCACACTTGGTTGGGAGTTTGTCAAAGGGAACCACGGCGCTCACCAGGACGTGCGAGGGTGCCGAGTGGTTAAGGCGATGGACTGCTAATCCATTGTGCTCTGCATGCATGGGTTCAATCCCATCCTCGTCGATTTTTCTGCTCGTCCAAGCTTGAAATCTTGTTTGCTAATCTCTTTTTACTGGACAAGCAGTGATTGTCCCCTCCATGGTGGACCTTAACTGTGACCTCTCAAGACGGCTCTTATTAAAGCTAGGAAAGGACGCATATTTGTTATGTGGCAAACAAGTTACGTGGCATATCAACGGGTTAGTCCACTCTTTTATTTTTCATGCTTGATGGCATCCTCGGCCTTCTCATGAAGATGAAGGCCTCTTTGTCCTTTGCAGCCTTAGCTGGTACTGATTCTAGATCCCTGACTGGTCTACCTTGGACTGTGTGAAAGACAAGTAAGATGTCAGACGTGAGCGATAACTTTTTTTGGTTTGCTTCAGAAGCTCAAAGGAAGAAAGAAGAAAGGCACTGCTGAGATTCGAACTCGGATTCCTGTTTACTAGACAGGCGCTTTAACCAACTAAGCCACAGCGCCTTGTTGTGAGGCAAAGCTGCGACAGCTGTGCAGCTTAAAAAAACGCCACTGCTTTGGATGTTTCCAATTCCTGCCAACTTTCATGACCTGATTGGGTGGCTCAAAAATCATGGTTTTCTTTTCAGGGCTGGGAA
This sequence comes from Engystomops pustulosus, assembly GCA_019512145.1. Lineage (NCBI taxonomy): Eukaryota > Metazoa > Chordata > Amphibia > Anura > Leptodactylidae > Engystomops > Engystomops pustulosus. The sequence continues at coordinate 71,162 of WNYA01000976.1, read as the reverse complement.
AAGAAGGTGAGCAGATACTAGGTAGACAACGAGGTGGGTCCCTTTATCCGCAGTCGTTTTTTCACTGCTTTCTTTAAGGGCCACAACGGTATGGAGTTCTGTTCCTAACTTGGCAGCAACTTGTAAAAGGATGAAGCTTCAGTCATGACAATTAGAAAGCAAAAATGTTTTGAAAAAGGCATCCACAGACAAATTGCAGACGACAATAGCAGCGTGGAACTTGTGGGAGAGCTAGAGGTTTGCGGTTCCATAGGTGATTGAGCCGTTCTTAGCAGAGCAAGAATGTTACTGCTCCTGCTTTCCATGTCATAAGGCAGAATATGATGGATGGAACGAATGCCAGGGAGTATGCGGAAATGGTTTGGCACCCTTAGACTAGGTCACCCTTTCAAGGGTTTTCACATGCATACTCTTGAGGGATTAACGATAATGCGCGAGGAGAACGGTATGACCCACCCACTCAACTAGACAGAATGAAACACACGCACTCAGAAAACCACTATGACCCCCCCAGCGCACGACTAGGCACACTTGGTTTGGGAGTTTGTCAAAGGGAAAACACGGCGCGTCCCCGGACGAGGTGGCGCGAAGTGGTTAAGGACGATGGAACGTAATCCATGTGCTCTGCATGCATGGTTCGAATCCATCCTCGCGATTCTTCTGCTTCGTAAGCTGAATTTGTTGCTAATACCTTTTTATGGCAAGCAGTGATTGTCCCCCTCCATGGTGGACCTTTAACTGGACGCCGGCTCCAGACGGTCTCTATTTAAAGTAGGACCGCGCCTTCGCTGTTAGGTGGCATCAGCTTACGTGGCTATCAATCGGGTGTCCCCTCTTGTTTTTTCATGCTTGATGGCATCCTCGGCCTTCTATGAGTGAGGCCTTTTGTCCTTTGCACGCATTTGCTGGTCCTGTCTAGTCCCCCCTGCTGTTCTCCTGGACTGTGTGGGTAACGTGTCGACGTAGCGATCTTTTTTTTGGTTTGCTTAGAGCCCGAGAGGCCGTTGGCAACTATGTGAGCTTCAGTTTACTCACTCTGTCTACTGTTTTTCTTATCAGGTCGCTTTTTTCCCTTGTCCGCCACTTGTCTGGCCTTGGTGGGCTGCGTGAGACAGAGACTTTGGCACGAGCGCGGACAACAGAGAGACAACAGACACCTGCTGCTTGGCTTGTTTACCCCCCCTTCATGAACCAACCTGGGCCTTTTAGGGCGTGTCCAACCTTCTGTTTTCTTTTCGGGCTGGAAAAAGGAAGGTGAGAAGATACTAGGTAGACAACTGAGAGGTGTGCGCCTTTATCCGCAGTCGTTTCCACTGCTTTCTTTAAGGGCCCACACGGTACTGGAGTTCGTTCCATACTTGGCAGCAACTGTAAAAGGATGAAGCTTCAGTCATGACAATTAGAAAAGCAAAAAACTTTTGAAAAAGGCATCCACACGACAAATTGCAGACGACAATAGCAGCTGGAACTCGTGGAGAGCTAGAGGTTTGCGGTTCCATAGGTGATTGAGCCGCTTCTTAGCAGAGCAAGAATGTTACCTGCCTCTGTTCCATGCATAAGGCAGAATAGATGGATGGAAGACATGCCAGGGATGTCTGGAAATGGTTTGGCATCCCTTAGCATAGGTCCACCTTTCAAGGGTTTTCCATGCATCTTCTTGAGGCATTACTTACTGTAGGAGGCGAGGTATGACCCACTCAGCCACCATCGATCAGCAAAAACTCTGCAGGCACCGAATAGGCACACTTGTTTGGGAGTTTGTCAAAGGAACCACGGCGCTCACCAGGACGAGGTGGCCGAGTGGTTAAGGCGATGGACTGCTAATCCATTGTGCTCTGCATGCATGGGTTCGAATCCCATCCTCGTCGATTTCTCTGCTTCGTCCAAGCTGAAATCTTGTTTGCTAATCCTCTTTTTACTGGACAAGCAGTGATTGTCCCCTCCATGGTGGACCTTAACTGTGACCCTTCAAGAGGCTCTTTAAAGCTAGGAAAGAGGCATATTTGTTGTGGCATACAAGTTACGTGGCATATAACGGGTTAAGTCCACTCTTTTTATTTTCATGCTTGATGGCATCTCGCCTTCTCATGAAGATGAAGGCCTCTTTGTCCTTTGCAGCCTTTAGCTGGTACTGATTCTAGATCCCCTGACTGGTTACCTTAGGACTGTGTGAAAGACAAGTAAGATGTCAGACGTGAGCGAATAACTTTTTGGTTTGCTTCAGAAGCTCAAAGAGAAGAAAGAAAGGCACTGCTGAGATTCGAACTCAGGATCTCTGTTTCTAGACAGGCGCTTTAACCAACTAAGCCACAGCGCTTGTGATGGCAAAGCTGGCACAGCTGTGCAGCTTAAAAAAAAACGCCACTGCTATTGGATGTTTCCAATTCCTGCAACCTTTCATGACTGATGGGGTGGCTCAAACCTTCATGGTTTTTCTTTCAGGGCTGGGAAAAGGAAGGTGAGCAGATACTAGGTAGACAAATGAGGTGTGTCTCCTTTATCCGCAGTCGTTTTCCACTGCTTTCTTTAAGGGCCCACACGGTACTGGAGTTCTGTTCCATACGGCAGCAACTTGTAAAAGGATGAAGCTCTTCAGTCATGACAATTAGAAAAGCAAAAACTTTTGAAAAAGGCATCCACACCGACAAATTTGCAGACGACAATAGCAGCTGGAACTTCGTGGAGAGCTAGAGGTTTGCGGTTCCATAGGTGATTGAGCCGCTTCTTAGCAGAGCAAGAATTGTTACCTGCTCTGCTTTCCATGCATAAGGCAGAATAGATGGATGGAAGACAGCCAGGGATGTCTGGAAATGGTTTGGCACCCTTAGCATAGGTCCACCTTTCAAGGGTTTTCCATGCATCTTTTGAGGCATTACTTACTGTAGGAGGCGAGGTATGACCCACTCAGCCCATGACCGATCAGCAAAACTCTGCAGGCACCGACTAGGCACACTTGTTTGGGAGTTTGTCAAAGGGAACCACGGCGCTCACCAGGACGAGGTGGCCGCGAGTGGTTAAGGCGATGGACTGCTAATCCATTGTGCTCTGCATGCATGGGTTCGAATCCATCCTCGTCGATTTCTTCTGCTTCGTCCAAGCTGAAATCTTTGTTGCTAATCCTCTTTTTACTGGACAAGCAGTGATTGTCCCCTCCATGGTGGACCTTAACTGTGACCTCTCAAGACGGCTCTTATTAAAGCTAGGAAAGAGGCATATTTGTTATGTGGCATACAAGTTACGTGGCATATCAAGGTTAAGTCCACTCTTTTATTTTTCATGCTTGATGGCATCCTCGGCCTTCTCATGAAGATGAAGGCCTCTTTGTCCTTGCAGCCTTTAGCTGGTACTGATTCTAGATCCCTGACTGGTCTACCTGGACTGTGTGAAAGACAGTAAGATGTCAGACGTGAGCGAATAACTTTTTTGGTTTGCTTCAGAAGCTCAAAAGAGAAGAAAGAAAGGCACTGCTGAGATTCGAACTCAGGATCTCCTGTTACTAGACGGCGCTTTAACCAACTAAGCCACAGCGCCTTGTGATGGCAAAGCTGGCACAGCTGTGCCTTAAAAAAACGCCACTGCTATTGGATGTTTCCAATTCCTGCAACCTTTCATGACCTGATGGGGGTGGCTCAAACCTTCATGGTTTTCTTTTCAGGGCTGGAAAAAGGAAGGTGAGCAGATACTAGGTAGACAACTGAGGTGTGTCCCTTTATCGCAGTCGTTTTCCACTGCTTTCTTTAAGGGCCCACACGGTACTGGAGTTCTGTTCCATACTTGGCAGCAATGTAAAAGGATGAAGCTTTCAGTCATGACAATTAGAAAAGCAAAAACTTTTGAAAAAGGCATCCACACACGACAAATTTGCAGACGACAATAGCAGCTGGAACTCGTGGAGAGCTAGAGGTTTGCGGTTCCATAGGTGATTGAGCCGCTTCTTAGCAGAGCAAGAATTGTTACCTGCTCTGCTTTCCATGCATAAGGCAGAATAGATGGATGGAAGACATGCCAGGGATGTCTGGAAATGGTTTGGCATCCCTTAGCATAGGTCCACCTTTCAAGGGTTTTCCATGCATCTTTTGAGGCATTACTTACTGTAGGAGGCGAGGTATGACACATCAGCCCATGACCGATCAGACAAAACTCTGCAGGCACCGACTAGGCACACTGGTTTGGGAGTTTGTCAAAGGGAACCACGGCGCTCACCAGGACAGAGGTGGCCGAGTGGTTAAGGCGATGGACTGCTAATCCATTGTGCTCTGCATGCATGGGTTCGAATCCCATCCTCGCGATTTCTTCTGCTTCGTCCAAGCTGAAATCTTTGTTTGCTAATCCTCCTTTTACTGGACAAGCAGTGATTGTCCCTCCATGGTGGACCTTAACTGTGACCTCTCAAGACGGCTCTTATTAAAGCTAGGAAAGAGCATATTTGTTTGTGGCATACAGTTACGTGGCATATCAACGGGTTAAGTCCACTCTTTTTATTTTTCATGCTTGATGGATCCTCGGCCTTCTCATGAAGATGAAGGCCTCTTGTCCTTTGCAGCCTTTAGCTGGTACTGATTTAGATCCCCTGATGGTCTACCTTGGACTGTGTGAAAGACAAGTAAGATGTCAGAAGTGAGCGAATAAATTTTTTTTGGTTGCTTCAGAAGCTCAAAAGAGAAGAAAGAAAGCACTGCTGAGATTCGAACTCAGGATCTCCTGTTTACTAGACAGGCGCTTTAAACAACTAAGCCACAGCGCCTTGGGATGGCAAAGCGGACAGCTGTGCAGCTTAAAAAAAACGCCACTGCTATTGGATGTTTCCAATTCCTGCAACCTTTCATGACCTGATGGGGTGGCTCAAACCTCATGGTTTTTCTTTTCAGGGCTGGAAAAAGGAAGGTGAGCAGATACTAGGTAGACAACTGAGGTGTGTCCCTTATCCGCAGTCGTTTCACTGCTTTCTTTAAGGGCCCACACGGTACTGGAGTTCTGTTCCATACTTGGCAGCAAATTGTAAAAGGATGAAGCTTTCAGTCATGACAATTAGAAAAGCAAAAAATTTGAAAAAGGCATCCACACCGACAAATTTGCAGACGACAATGCAGCTGGAACTCGTGGAGAGCTAGAGGTTTGCGGTTCCATAGGTGATGAGCCGTTCTTAGCGAGCAAGAATTGTTACTGCTCTGCTTTATGATAGGCAGAATAGATGGATGGAAGACATGCCAGGGATGTTGGAAATGGTTTGGCATCCCTTAGCATAGGTCCACTTCAAGGGTTTTCATGCATCTTCTTGAGGCATTACTTACTGTAGGAGGCGAGGTATGCACACTCAGCCCATGACCGATCAGCAAAACTCTGCAGGCACCGACTAGGCACACTTGGTTTGGGAGTTTGTCAAAGGGAACACACGGGCGTCACCAGGACGAGGTGGCCGAAGTGGTTAAGGCGATGGCTGCTAACCATTGTGCTCTGCATGCATGGGTTCGAATCCCATCCTCGTCGTTTCTTCTGCTCGTCAAGCTGAAATCTTGTTTGCTAATCCTCTTGTTACTGGACAAGCAGTGATGTCCCTCCATGGTGGACCTTAAACTGTGACCTCTCAAGACGGCTCTTATTAAAGCTAGGAAAAGACGGACATATTGTTTGTGGCATACAAGTACGTGGCATATCAACGGGTTAAGTCCATCTTTTTATTTTCATGCTTGGTGGCATCCTCGGCCTTCTCATGAGATGAAGGCTCTTTGTCTTTGCAGCCTTTAGCTGGTACTGATTCTAGATCCCCTGACGGGTCTATTCGGACGTGTGGAAAGACAGAGTAAGGTCGACGTGAGCGAATAACTTTTTTTGGTTTGCTTCAGAGCTCAAAAAGAAGAAAGAAAGGCACTGCGGAGATTCGAATCAGGATCTCTGTTTACTAGACAGGGCTTTAACCACACCAAGCCACAGCGCCTGTGATGGCAAAGCTGGCCACAGCTGTGCAGCTAAAAAAAACGCCACTGTCTTGAGTTTCCAATTCCTGCCAACACTTTCAGGACTGATGGGGGGTGGCTCAAACTTCATGGTTTCTTTCAGCCCCAGCCCTGAAAAGAAAAACCATGAAGGTTTGAGCCACCCCATCAGGTCATGAAAGGTTGCAGGAATTGGAAACATCCATAGCAGTGGCGTTTTTTTTTAAGCTGCACAGCTGTGCCAGCTTTGCCATCACAAGGCGCTGTGGCTTAGTGTGTAAAGCGCCTGTTCTAGTAAACAGGAGATCCTGAGTTCGAATCTCAGCAGTGCCTTTCTTTCTTCTCTTTTGAGCTTCGAAGCAAACCAAAAAAAAGTTATTCGCTCACGTCTGACATCTTACTTGTCTTTCACACAGTCCAAGGTAGACCAGTCAGGGGATCTAGAATCGTACCAGCTAAAGGCTGCAAAGGACAAGAGGCCTTCATCTTCATGAGAAGGCGAGGATGCCATCAAGCATGAAAAATAAAAAGAGTGGACTTAACCCGTTGATATGCCACGTAACTTGTATGCCACACAACAAATATGGCCTCTTTCTAGCTTTAATAAGAGCCGTCTTGAGAGGTCCAGTTAAGTCCACCATGGAGGGACAATCACTGCTTGTCCAGTAAAAAGAGGATTAGCAAACAAAGATTTCAGCTTGGACGAAGCAGAAGAAATCGACGAGGATGGGATTCGAACCCATGCATGCAGAGCACAATGGATTAGCAGTCCATCGCCTTAAAACACTCGGCCACCTCGTCCTGGTGAGCCCGTGGTTCCCTTTGACAAACTCCCAAACAAGTGTGGCCTAGTCGGTGCCTGCAGAGTTTGCTGATCGGTCATGGGCTGAGTGGGTCATACCTCGCCTCCTACAGTAAGTAATGCCTCAAGAAGCGATGGAAAACCCTTGAAAGGTGGACCTATGCTAAGGGATGCCAAACCATTTCCAGACATCCCTGGCATGTCTTCCATCCATCTATTGCCTTATGCATGGAAAGCAGAGCAGGTAACAATTCTTGCTCTGCTAAGAAGCGGCTCAATCACCTATGGAACCGCAAACCTCTATCTCCCCGAAGTTCCAGCTGCTATTGCGTCTGCAAATTTGTCGGTGTGGATGCCTTTTTCAAAACAGTTTTTGCTTTTCTAATGTCATGACTGAAAGCTTCATCCTTTTACAAGTTGCTGCAAGTATGGAACAGAACTCCAGTACCGTGTGGGCCCTTAAAGAAAGCAGTGGAAAACGACTGCGGATAAAGGGACACACCTCAGTTGTCTACCTAGTATCTGCTCACTTCCTTTTTCCAGCCCTGAAAAGAAAAACCATGAAGGTTTGAGCACCCCATCAGGTCATGAAAGGTTGCAGGAATTGGAAACATCATAGCAGTGGCTTTTTTTTAAGTGCACAGCTGTGCCAGCTTTGCCATACAAGGCGTGTGGTTAGTTGGTTAAAGCGCCTGTCTAGTAAACAGGATCCTGAGTTCGAATCTCAGCAGTGCCTTTCTTCTTTCTTTTGAGCTTCTGAAGCCAACCAAAAAAAGTTATTCGCTCACGTCTGACATCTTACTTGTCTTTCACACAGTCAAGGTAGACCAGTAGGGGATCTAGAATCAGTACCAGCTAAGGCTGCAAAGGACAAAGAGGCCTTCATCTTCATGAGAAGGCCGAGGATGCCATCAAGCATGAAAAATAAAAAGAGTGGACTTAACCCGTTGATATTGCCACGTAACTTGTATGCACACAACAAATATGCTTTTCCTAGCTTTAATAGAGCCGTCTTGAGAGGTCACAGTTAAAGTCCACCATGGAGGGGGACATCACTGCTTGTCCAGTAAAAAGAGGATTAGCAAACAAAGATTTCAGCTTGGACGAAGCAGAAGAAATCGACGAGGATGGGATTCGAACCATGCATGAGCAGCACAATGGATTAGCAGTCCATCGCCTTAACCACTCGGCCACCTCGTCCTGGTGAGCGCCGTGGTTCCCTTTGACAAAACTCCCAAACAAGTGTGCCTAGTTGGTGCCTGCAGAGTTTTGCTGATCGGTCATGGGCTGAGTGGGTCATACCTCGCCTCTACAGTGTATGCCTCAAGAAGATGCATGGAAAACCCTTGAAAAGTGGACCTATGTAAGGGATGCCAAAACCATTTCCAGACATCCTGGCATGTCTTCCATCCATCTATTCTGCCTTATGCATGGAAAGCAGAGCAGGTAACAATTCTTGCTCTGCTAAGAAGCGGCTCAATCACTATGGAACCGCAAACCTCTAGCTCTCCACGAAGTTCCAGCTGCTATTGCGTCTGCAAATTTGTCGTGTGGAGTGATGCCTTTTTAAAACAGTTTTTGCTTTTCTAATTGTCATGACTGAAAGCTTCATCCTTTTACAGTTGCTGCCAAGTATGGAACAGAACTCCCAGTAACCGTGTGGGCCCTTAAAGAAAGCAGTGGAAAACGACTGCGGATAAAGGGAACACCTCAGTTGTCTACCTAGTATCTGCTCACCTTCCTTTTTCCAGCCCTGAAAAGAAAAACCATGAAGGTTTGAGCCACCCCATCAGGTCATGAAAGGTTGCAGGATTGGAAACATCCATAGCAGTGGCGTTTTTTTTAAGCTGCACAGCTGTGCCATTTGCATCACAAGGCGTGGCTTGGTTTTAAAGCGCCTGTCTAGTAAACAGAGATCCTGAGTTCGAATCTCAGCAGTGCCTTTCTTTCTTCTCTTTTGAGCTTCTGAAGCAACCAAAAAAAGTTATTCGCTCACGTCTGACATCTTACTTGTCTTTCACACAGTCCAAGGTAGACCAGTCAGGGGATCTAGAACAGTACCAGCTAAAAGCTGCAAAGGACAAAGGGCCTTCATCTTCATGAGAAGGCCGAGGATGCCATCAAGCATGAAATAAAAAGAGTGGACTAACCCGTTGATATGCCACGTAAACTTGTATGCCACACAACAAAATAGCGTCTTTCCTAGCTTAATAAGAGCCGTCTTGAGAGGTCACAGTTAAGGTCCACCATGGGGGACAATCACTGCTTGTCCAGTAAAAAGAGGATTAGCAAACAAAGATTTCAGCTTGGACGAAGCAGAAGAAATCGACGAGGATGGGATTCGAACCCATGCATGCAGAGCACAATGGATTAGCAGTCATCGCCTTAACCATCGGCCACCTCGTCTGGTGAGCGCCGTGGTTCCCTTTGACAAACTCCCAAACAAAGTGTGCCTAGCTGGTGCTGCAGAGTTTTGCTGATCGGTCATGGGCTGAGTGGGTCATACCTCGCCTCCTAAAGTAAGTAATGCCTCAAGAAGATGCATGGAAAACCCTTGAAAGGTGGACCTATGCTAAGGGATGCCAAACCATTTCCAGAATCCTGGCATGTCTTCATCCATCTATTCTGCCTTATGCATGGAAAGCAGAGAGGTAACAATTCTTGCTCTGCTAAGAAGCGGCTCAATCACCTATGGAACCGCAAACCTCTAGCTCTCCACGAAGTTCCAGTGCTATTGTCGTCTGCAAATTTGTCGGTGGGATGCCTTTTTCAAAAAGTTTTTGCTTTTTAATGTCAGACTGAAAGCTTCATCCTTTTACAAGTTCTGCCAAGTATGGAACAGAACTCCAGTACCGTGTGGGCCCTTAAAGAAAGCAGTGGAAAACGACTGCGGATTAAGGGACACACCTCAGTTGTCTACCTAGTATCTGCTCACCTTCCTTTTCCAGCCCTGAAAAGAAAAACCATGAAGGTTTGAGCCACCCCATCAGGTCATGAAAGTTGCAGAATTGGAAACATCATAGCAGTGGCGTTTTTTTTAAGCTGCACAGCTGTGCCACTTTGCCATCACAAGGCGTGTGGCTTAGTTGGTTAAAGCGCCTGTCTAGTAAACAGGAGATCCTGAGTTCGAATCTCAGCAGTGCCTTCTTTCTTCTTTTGAGCTTCTGAAGCAAACCAAAAAAAAGTTATTCGCTCACGTCTGACATCTACTTGCTTTCACACAGTCTAAGGTAGACCAGTCAGGGATCTAGAATCAGTACCAGCTAAGGCTGCAAAGGACAAAGAGGCCTTCATCTTCATGAGAAGGCCGGGATGCATCAAGCATGAAAAATAAAAAGAGTGGACTTAACCCGTTGATATGCCACGTAACTTGTATGCCACAAACAAATATGCTCTTTCCTAGCTTAATAAGAGCCGTCTTGAGAGGTCACAGTTAAAGTCCACCATGGAGGGGCAATCACTGCTTGTCCAGTAAAAAGAGGATTAGCAAACAAAGATTTCAGCTTGGACGAAGCAGAAGAAACGACGAGGATGGGATTCGAACCCATGCATGCAGAGCACAATGGATTAGCAGTCCATCGCCTTAACCACTCGGCCACCTGTCCTGGTGAGCGCGTGGTTCCCTTTGCAAACTCCCAAACCAAGTGTGCCTAGTCGGTGCCTGCAGAGTTTTGCTGATCGGTCATGGGCTGAGTGGGTCATACCTCGCCTCCTACAGTAAGTAATGCCTCAAGGTGCATGGAAAACCCTTGAAAGGTGGACCTATGCTAAGGGATGCCAAACCATTTCCAGACATCCTGGCATGTCTTCCATCCATCTATTCTGCCTTATGCATGGAAAGCAGAGCAGGTAACAATTCTTGCTCTGCTAAAGCGGCTCAATCACTATGGAACCGCAAACCTCTAGCTCTCCACGAAGTTCCAGCTGCTATTGTCGTCTGCAAATTTGTCGGTGTGGATGCCTTTTTCAAAAAGTTTTTGCTTTTCTAATTGTCATGACTGAAAGCTTCATCCTTTTACAAGTTGCTGCCAAGTATGGAACAGAACTCCAGTACCGTGTGGGCCCTTAAAGAAAGCAGTGGAAAACGACTGCGGATAAAGGGACACACCTAGTGTTCTCCTAGTATTGCTCACCTTCCTTTTTCCAGCCCTGAAAGAAAAACCATGAAGGTTTGAGCCACCCCATCGGTCATGAAAGGTTGCAGGAATTGGAAACATCCAATAGCAGTGGCGTTTTTTTTAAGCTGCACAGCTGTGCCAGCTTTGCCATCACAAGGGCTGTGGCTTAGTTGGTTAAAGCGCTGTCTAGTAAACAGGAGATCTGAGTTCGAATCTCAGCAGTGCCTTTCTTCTTCTTTTTGAGCTTCTGAAGCAAACCAAAAAAAAGTTATTCGCTCACGTCTGACATCCTACTTGTCTTTCCACACGTCCAAGGTAGACCAGTCAGGGGATCTAGAATCAGTACCAGCTAAAGGCTGCAAAGGACAAAGAGGCCTTCATCTCATGAGAAGGCCGAGGATGCCATAAGCATGAAAAATAAAAAGAGTGGACTTAACCGTTGATATGCCACGACGTAACTTGTATGCCACAACAAATATGGTTTTCAGCTTTATAAGAGCCGTCTTGAGAGGTCACAGTTAAGGTCCACCATGGAGGGGACAATCACTGCTTGTCCCGTAAAGAGGATTAGCAAACAAAGATTTCAGCTTGGACGAAGCAGAAGAAATCGACGAGGATGGGATTCGAACCATGCATGCAGAGCACATGGATTAGCAGTCCATCGCCTTAACCACTCGGCCACCTGTCTGGTGAGCGCCGTGGTTCCCTTTGACAAACTCCCAAACAAGTGTGCCTAGTCGGTGCCTGCAGAGTTTTGCTGATCGGTCATGGGCTGAGTGGGTCTATACTCGCCTCCTACAGTAAGTAATGCCTCAAGAAGATGCATGGAAAACCCTTGAAAGGTGGACCTATGCTAAGGGATGCCAAACCATTTAGACATCCCTGGCATGTCTTCCATCCATTATTTCTGCCTTATGCATGGAAAGCAGAGCAGGTAACAATTCTTGCTCTGCTAGAAGCGGCTCAATCACCTATGGAACCGCAAACCTTAGCTCTACGACAAGTTCCAGCTGCTATTGTCGTCTGCAAATTTGTCGGTGTGGATGCCTTTTTCAAAAAGTTTTTGCTTTCTAATTGTCATGACTGAAAGCTTCATCCTTTTACAAGTTGCGCCAAGTATGGAACAGAACTCCAGTACCGTGTGGGCCCTTAAAGAAAGCAGTGGAAAACGACTGCGGAAAAGGGACCACACTCAGTTGTCTACTAGTATCTGCTCACTTCCTTTTTCCAGCCCTGAAAGAAAAACCATGAAGGTTGAGCCACCCCATCAGGTCATGAAAGGTTGCAGGAATTGGAAACATCCATAGCAGTGGCGTTTTTTTTAAGCGCACAGCTGTGCCAGCTTTGCCATCACAAGGCGTGTGGCTTAGTTGGTTTAAAGCGCTGTTCAGTAACAGAGATCTGAGTTCGAATCTCAGCAGTGCCTTTCTTTCTTCTCTTTTGAGCTTCTGAAGCAAACCAAAAAAAGTTATTCGCTCAGTCTGACATCTTACTTGTCTTTCACACAGTCCAAGGTAGACCAGTCAGGGGATCTAGAATCAGTACCAGCTAAGGCTGCAAAGGACAAAGAGGCCTTCATCTTCATGAGAAGGCCGAGGATGCCATCAAGCATGAAAAATAAAGAGTGGACTTAACCCGTTGATATGCCACGTAACTTGTATGCCACAACAAATATGCGTCTTTCCTAGCTTTAATAAGAGCCGTCTTGAGAGGTCACAGTAAAGTCCACCATGGAGGGCAATCACTGCTTGTCCAGTAAAAAGAGGATTAGCAAACAAAGATTTCAGCTTGGACGAAGCAGAAGAAATCGACGAGGATGGGATTCGAACCCATGCATGCAGAGCACAATGGATTAGCAGTCCATCGCCTTAACCACTCGGCCACCTCGTCCTGGTGAGCGTGGGTTCCCTTTGACAAACTCCCAAACAAAGTGTGCCTAGTCGTGCCTGCAGAGTTTTGCTGATCGGTCATGGGCTGAGTGGGTCATACCTCGCCTCCTACAGTAAGTAATGCCTCAAGAATGCATGGAAAACCCTTGAAAGGTGGACCTATGCTAAGGGATGCCAAACCATTTCCAGACATCCTGGATGTCTTCCATCATCTATTCTGCTTATGCATGAAAGCAGAGCAGGTAACAATTCTTGCTTGCTAAGAAGCGGCTCAATCACCTATGGAACCGCAAACCTCTAGCCTCCACGAAGTTCCAGCTGCTATTGTCGTCTGCAAATTTGTCGGTGTGGATGCCTTTTTCAAAACAGTTTTTGCTTTTCTAATTGTCATGACTGAAAGCTTCATCCTTTACAAGTTGCTGCCAAGTATGGAACAGAACTCCAGTACCGTGTGTGGGCCCTTAAAGAAAAGCAGTGGAAAGACGTGGGATAAAGGGACACACCTCAGTTGTCTACCTAGTATCTGCTACCTTCCTTTTTCCAGCCCTGAAAAGAAAACCATGAAGGTTTGAGCCACCATCAGGTATGAAAGGTTGCAGGAATTGGAAACATCCATACAGTGGGTTTTTTTTAGCTGCACAGCTGTGCCAGCTTTGCCATCACAAGGCGCTGTGGCTTAGTTGGTTAAGCGCCTGGTCTAGTAAACAGGAGATCCTGAGTTCGAATCTCAGCAGTGCCTTTCTTTCTTCTTTTGAGCTTCTGAAGCAAACCAAAAAAAAGTTATTCGCTCCACGTCTGACATCTTACTTGTCTTCACACAGTCCGAAGGTAGACCAGTCAGGGGATCTAGAATCAGTACCAGCTAAAGGCTGCAAAGGACAAAGAGGCCTTCATCTTCATGAGAAGGCCGAGGATGCCTAAAGCATGAAAATAAAAAAGAGTGGACTTAACCCGTTGATATGCCAGTAACTTGTGCCACAACAATAGGCGTCTTCTAGCTTAATAAGAGCCGTCTGTGAGAGGTCCAGTAAGTGCACCCATGGAGGGACATCACTGCTTGTCACGTAAAAGAGATTAGCAACAAGCATTTCAGCTGGACGAAGCAGAAGGAAAATCGACGAGGATGGGATTCGAACCCATGCATGATGCAGAGCACAATGGATTAGCAGTCCATCGCCTTAACCACTCGGCCACCTCGTCCTGGTGAGCGCCGTGGTTCCCTTTGACAAACTCCCAAACAAAGTGTGCCTAGTCGGTGCCTGCAGAGGTTTGCTGATCGGTCATGGGCTGAGTGGGTCATACCTCGCCTCCTACAGTAAGTAATGCCTCAAGAAGATGCATGGAAGACCCTTGAAAGGTGGACCTATGCTAAGGGATGCCAAACCATTTCCAGCCTCTTTGTCCTTTGCCAGCCTTAGATCACTCATGGCTAACTGATTATAGATAATATAGAAGGGTATGAATTTAGGAAATGTGTGATTGCTCCACGCCCAAATCAAACAAAACTGGTGCCGAACAATTCTGCTACGTTTGTGTGGTTTAGTGCCTGCGCAAATTTTTGTTTGTGCTGCTTTTTTTTGTTTTGAATATATGAACAAAAATTTTAAGTTCAAAAAGGTCAAGCAGCCCACCCACATTAACCGCCGAATCAAACAAAAACTGTGTGTCAACTGTTAGTGCCTACGTTTGTGCTGGTTTGTGCAGCCAAAAATTTTTGTTTGTGCCGCTTATAATTTTAAGGTATGTTCAGGTGTTTGAGGTGGCTCTTCGGATGAATGGTGTGTAACCAAACCAAACCTAGTTGACACTTCCCCTGGTTTGCTCACCAGGGGGAGCATGGCCCCGCGCCTTGTGATGGCAAAGCTGGCACAGCTGTGCAGCTTAAAAAAAACGCCACTGCTATGGATGTTTCCAATTCCTGCAACCTTTCATGACCTGATGGGGTGGCTCAAACCTTCATGGTTTTTCTTTTCAGGGCTGGAAAAAAAAAGAAGGTGAGCAGATACTAGGTAGACAACTGAGGTGTGTCCCTTATCCGCAGTCGTTTTCCACGCTTTCTTTAAGGGCCCACACGGTACTGGAGTTCTGTTCCATACTTGGCAGCAACTTGTAAAAGGATGAAGCTTTCAGTCATGACAATTAGAAAAGCAAAAACTGTTTTGAAAAAGGCATCCACACCGACAAATTTGCAGACGACAATAGCAGCTGGAACTTCGTGGAGAGCTAGAGGTTTGCGGTTCCATAGGTGATTGAGCCGCTTCTTAGCAGAGCAAGAATTGTTACCTGCTCGCTTTCCATGCATAAGGCAGAATAGATGGATGGAAGACATGCCAGGGATGTCTGGAAATGGGTTGGATCCCTTAGCATAGGTCCACCTTTCAAGGGTTTTCCATGCATTTCTTGAGGCATTACTTACTGTAGGAGGCAGGTATGACCACTCAGCCATGACCGATCAGCAAAACTCTGCAGGCACCGACTAGGCAAACTTGTTTGGGAGTTGTCAAAGGGAACCACGGCGCACCAGGAAGAGGTGGCGGAGTGGTTAAGGCGATGGACTGCTAATCCATTGTGCTCTGCATGCATGGGTTCGAATCCCATCTCGTCGATTTTTTCTGCTTCGTCCAAGCTGAAATCTTTGTTTGCTAATCCTCTTTTACTGGACAAGCAGTGATGTCCCCTCCCTGGTGGACTTAACTGGGACCTCTCAAGACGGCTCTTATTAAAGCTAGGAAAACGGCATATTTGTTATGTGGGCATACAAGTTACGTGGCATATCAACGGGTTAAGTCCACTCTTTTTATTTTTCATGCTTGATGGCATCCTCGGCCTTCTCATGAAGATGAAGGCCTCTTTGTCCTTTGCAGCCTTTAGCTGGTACTGATTCTAGATCCCCTGATGGTCTACCTTCGGACGTGTGAAAGACAAGTAAGATGTCAGACGTGAGCGAATAACTTTTTTTGGTTTGCTTCAGAAGCTCAAAAGAGAAGAAAGAAAGGCACTGCTGAGATTCGAACTCAGGATCTCCTGTTTACTAGACAGGCGCTTTAACCAACTAAGCCACAGCGCCTTGTGTGGCAAAGCTGCACAGCTGTGCAGCTTAAAAAAAACGCCACTGCTATTGGATGTTTCCAATTCCGCAACCTTTCATGACTGATGGGGTGGCTCAAACCTTCATGGTTTTTCTTTCAGGGCTGGAAAAAGGAAGGTGAGCAGATACTAGGTAGACAACTGAGGGGTGTCCCTTTATCCGCAGTCGTTTTCCACTGCTTTCTTAAGGCCACACGGTACTGGAGTTCTGTTCATATTGGCAGCAACTTTTAAAAGGATGAAGCTTTCAGTCATGACAATTAGAAAAGCAAAAACTGTTTTGAAAAAGGCATCCACACCGACAATTTGCAGACGACAATAGCAGCTGGAACTTCGTGGAGAGCTAGAGGTTTGCGGTTCCATAGGTGATTGAGCCGCTTCTTAGCAGAGCAAGAATTGTTACCTGCTCTGCTTTCCATGCATAAGGCAGAATAGATGGATGGAAGACATGCCAGGATGTCTGGAAATGGTTTGGCATCCCTTAGCATAGGTCCACCTTTCAAGGGTTTTCCATGCATCTTCTTGAGGCATTACTTACTGTAGGAGGCGAGGTATGACCCACTCAGCCCATGACCGATCAGCAAAACTCTGCAGGCACCGACTAGGCACACTTGGTTTGGGAGTTTGTCAAAGGGAACCACGGCGCTCACCAGGACGAGGTGGCCGAGTGGTTAAGGCGATGGACTGCTAATCCATTGTGCTCTGCATGCATGGGTCGAATCCCATCCTCGTCGATTTCTTCTGCTTCGTCAAGCTGAAATCTTTGTTTGCTAATCTCTTTTACATGGACAAGCAGTGATTGTCCCCTCCATGGTGGACCTTAACTGTGACTCTCAAGACGGCTCTATTAAAGCTAGGAAAGAGGCATATTTGTTATGTGGCATACAAGTTACGTGGCATATCAACGGGTTAAGTCCACTCTTTTTATTTTTCATGCTTGATGGCATCCTCGGCCTTCTCATGAAGATGAAGGCCTCTTTGTCCTTTGCAGCCTTTAGCTGGTACTGATTCTAGATCCCCTGACTGGTCTACCTTCGGACTGTGTGAAAGACAAGTAAGATGTCAGACGTGAGCGAATAACTTTTTTTTGGTTTGCTTCAGAAGCTCAAAAGAGAAGAAAGAAAGGCACTGCTGAGATTCGAACTCAGGATCTCCTGTTACTAGACAGGCGCTTTAACCAACTAAGCCACAGCGCCTTGTGATGGCAAGCTGGCACAGCTGTGCAGCTTAAAAAAAACGCCACTGCTATTGGATGTTTCAATTCCTGCAACCTTTCATGACCTGATGGGTGGCTCAAACCTCATGGTTTTTCTTTCAGGGCTGGAAAAAGGAAGTGAGCAGATACTAGGTAGACAACTGAGGGTGTCCCTTATCCGCAGTCGTTTTCCACTGCTTTCTTTAAGGGCCCACACGGTACTGGAGTTCTGTTCCATACTTGGCAGCAACTTGTAAAAGGATGAAGCTTTCAGTCATGACAATTAGAAAAGCAAAAACGTTTTGAAAAAGGATCCACACCGACAAATTTGCAGACACAATAGCAGCTGGAACTTCGTGGAGAGCTAGAGGTTTGCGGTTCCATAGGTGATTGAGCCGCTTCTTAGCAGAGCAAGAATTGTTACCTGCTCTGCTTTCCATGCATAAGGAGAATAGATGGATGGAAGACATGCCAGGGATGTCTGGAAATGGTTTGGCACCCTTAGCATAGGTCCACCTTTCAAGGGTTTTCCATGCATCTTCTTGAGGCATTACTACTGTAGGAGGCGAGGTATGACCCACTCCGCCCATGACCGATCAGCAAAACTCTGCAGGCACCGACTAGGCACACTTGGTTTGGGAGTTTGTCAAAGGAACACGGCGCCACCAGGACGAGGTGGCCGAGTGGTTAAGGCGTGGACTGCTAATCCATGTGGCTTGCATGCATGGGTTCGAATCCCATCCTCGTCGATTCTTTGTTCGTCCAAGCTGAAATCTTTGTTTGCTAATCCTCTTTTACTGGACAAGCAGTGATTGTCCCTCATGGTGGACCTTAACTGTGACCTCTCAAGACGGCTCTTATTAAAGCTAGGAAGAGGCATATTGTTATGTGGCATACAGTTACGTGGCATATCAACGGGTTAAGTCCACTCTTTTTATTTTCATGCTTGATGGCATCTCGGCCTTCTCATGAAGATGAAGGCCTCTTTGTCCTTTGCAGCCTTTAGCTGGTACTGATTCTAGATCCCCTGACTGGTCTACTTCGGACTGTGTGAAAGACAAGTAAGTGTCAGACGTGAGCGAATAACTTTTTTTGGTTTGCTTCAGAAGCTCAAAAGAGAAGAAAGAAAGGCACTGCTGAGATTCGAACTCAGGATCTCCTGTTACTAGACAGGCGTTTAACCAACTAAGCCACAGCGCCTTGTGATGGCAAAGCTGGCACAAGCTGTGCAGCTTAAAAAAAACGCCACTGCTATTGGATGTTTCCAATTCCTGCAACCTTTCATGACCTGATGGGGTGGCTCAAACCTCATGGTTTTTCTTTTCAGGGCTGGAAAAAGGAAGGTGAGCAGATACTAGGAGACAAATGAGGTGTGTCCCTTTATCCGCAGTCGTTTTCCATGCTTTCTTTAAGGGCCCACACGGTACTGGAGTTCTGTTCCATACTTGGCAGCAACTTAAAAGGATGAAGCTTTCAGTCATGACAATTAGAAAAGCAAAAACTGTTTTGAAAAAGGCATCCACACCGACAAATTTGCAGACGACAATAGCAGCTGGAACTTCGTGGAGAGCTAGAGGTTTGCGGTTCCATAGGTGATTGAGCCGCTTCTTAGCAGAGCAAGAATTGTTACCTGCTCTGCTTTCCATGCATAAGGCAGAATAGATGGATGGAAGACATGCCAGGGATGTCTGGAAATGGTTTGGATCCCTTAGCATAGGTCCACCTTTCAAGGGTTTTCCATGCATCTTCTTGAGGCATTACTACTGTAGGAGGCGAGGTATGACCCACTCAGCCATGACCGATCAGCAAAACTCTGCAGGCACGACTAGGCACACTTGGTTTGGGAGTTGTCAAAGGGAACCACGGCGTCACCAGGCGAGGTGGCCGAGTGGTTAAGGCGATGGACTGCTAATCATTGTGCTTGCATGCATGGGTTCGAATCCCATCCTCGCGATTTCTTCTGCTTCGTCCAAGCTGAAATTTTGTTTGCTAATCCTCTTTTTACTGGACAAGCAGTGATTGTCCCCTCCATGGTGGACCTTAACTGTGACCTCTCAAGACGGCTCTTATTAAAGCTAGGAAAGAGGCTATTTGTATGTGGCATACAAGTTACGTGGCATATCAACGGGTAGTCCACTCTTTTTATTTTTCATGCTTGATGGCATCCTCGGCCTTCTCATGAAGATGAAGGCCTTTGTCCTTTGCAGCCTTTAGCTGGTACTGATTCTAGATCCCCTGACTGGTCTACCTTCGGACTGTGTGAAAGACAAGTAAGATGTCAGACGTGAGCGAATAACTTTTTTTGGTTTGCTTCAGAAGTCAAAGAGAAGAAAGAAAGGCACTGCTGAGATTCGAAATCAGGATCTCTGTTTACTAGACAGGGCTTTAACCAACTAAGCCACAGCGCCTGTGATGGCAAAGCTGGCACAGCTGTGCAGCTTAAAAAAAACGCCACTGCTATTGGATGTTTCCAATTCCTGCAAACCTTTCATGACCTGATGGGGTGGCTCAAACTTCATGGTTTTCTTTTCAGGGCTGGAAAAAGGAAGGTGAGCAGATACTAGTAGACAACTGAGGTGTGTCCCTTTATCCGCAGTCGTTTTCCACTGCTTTCTTAAGGGCCCCAACGGTACTGGAGTTTGTTCATACTTGGCAGCAACTGTAAAAGGATGAAGCTTTCAGTCATGACAATTAGAAAAGCAAAAACTGTTTTGAAAAAGGCATCCACACCGACAAATTTGAGACGACAATAGCAGCTGGAACTTCGTGGAGAGTAGAGGTTTGCGGTTCCATAGGTGATTGAGCCGCTTCTTAGCAGAGCAAGAATTGTTACCTGCTCTGCTTTCCATGCATAAGGCAGAATAGATGGATGGAAGACATGCCAGGGATGTCTGGAAATGGTTTGGCATCCCTTAGCATAGGTCCACTTTCAAGGGTTTTCCATGCATCTTCTTGAGGCATTATACTGTAGGAGGCGAGGTAGACCCACTCAGCCCATGACCGATCAGCAAAACCTGCAGGCACCGACTAGGCACATTGTGGGAGTTTGTCAAGGACCACGGCGCACGAGCCGCGTAGGTGGCGAGCTAGTGGTTAGAGACGCGTGATGGCTGTGCTAATCCATGCTTGCATGCATGGGTTCAATCCCATCCTCGTCGATTTCTTCTGCTTCGTCAAGCTGAAATCTTTGTTTGCTAATCCTCTTTTTACTGGACAAGCAGTGATTGTCCCTCATGGTGGACCTAACTGTGACCTTCAAGACGGCTCTTATTAAAGCTAGGAAAGAGCAATTTGTTATGTGGATAAGTACGTGGCATATCAACGGGTTAAGTCCACTCTTTTATTTTTCATGCTTGATGGCATTCGGCCTTCTCATGAAGATGAAGGCCTCTTTGTCCTTTGCAGCCTTTAGCTGGTACTGATTCTAGATCCCCTGACTGCTACCTCGGACTGTGTGAAAGACAAGTAAGATGTCAGACGTGAGCGAATAAATTTTTTTTGGTTTGCTTCAGAAGCTCAAAGAGAAAGAAGAAAGGCACTGCTGAGATTCGAACTCAGGATCTCCTGTTTATGACAGGCGCTTTAACCAACTAAGCCACAGCGCCTTGTGATGGCAAAGCTGGCACAGCTGTGCAGCTTAAAAAAAACGCCACTGCTATTGGATGTTTCCAATTCCTGCAACTTTCATGACCTGATGGGGTGGCTCAAACCTTCATGGTTTTTCTTTTCAGGGCTGGAAAAAGGAGGTGAGCGATACTAGGTAGACAACTGAGGTGTGTCCCTTATCCGCAGTCGTTTTCCACTTTTAAGGGCACACCGGTACTGGATGTCTGTTCCATACTTGGCAGCAACTTGTAAAAGGATGAAGCTTTCAGTACTGACAATTAGAAAGCAAAAACTTTGAAAAAGGCATCCACACCGACAAATTGCAGACGACAATAGCAGCTGGAACTTCGTTGAGAGCTAGAGGTTTGCGGTTCCATAGGTGATTGAGCCGCTTCTTAGCAGAGCAAGAATTGTTACCTGCTGCTTTCCATGCATAAGGCAGAATAGATGGATGGAAGACATGCCAGGGATGTCTGGAAATGGTTTGGCATCCTTAGCTAGGTCCACCTTTCAAGGGTTTTCCATGATCTTCTGAGGCATTACTTACTGTAGGAGGCGAGGTATGACCCACTCAGCCCATGACCGATCAGCAAAAATCTGCAGGCACCGACTAGGCACACTTGGTTTGGGAGTTGTCAAAGGGAACCACGGCGCTCAACAGGACGAGGTGGCCGAGTGGTTAAGGCGATGGACTGCTAATCCATTGTGCTCTGCATGCATGGGTTCGAATCCATCCCTCGTCGATTTCTTCTGCTTCGTCCAAGCTGAAATCTTTGTTTGCATCCTCTTTTACTGGACAAGCAGTGATTTTCCCCTCCATGGTGGACCTTAACTGTGACCTCTCAAGACGGCTCTTATAAAGCAGGAAAGAGGCATATTGTTATGTGGCATACAAGTTACGTGGCATATCAACGGGTAAGTCCACCCTTTTTATTTTCATGCTTGATGGCATCCTCGGCCTTCTCATGAAGATGAAGGCCTCTTTGTCCTTTGCAGCCTTAGCTGGTACTGATTCTAGATCCCCGACTGGTCTACCTTCGGACTGTGTGAAAGACAAGTAAGATGTCAGACGTGAGCGAATAACTTTTTTTTGGTTTGCTTCAGAAGCTCAAAAGAGAAGAAAGAAAAGGCACTGCTGAGATTCGAACTCAGGATCTCCTGTTTACTAGACAGGCGCTTTAACCAACTAAGCCACAGCGCCTTGTGATGGCAAAGCTGGCACAGCTGTGCAGCTTAAAAAAAACGCCACGCTATTGGATGTTTCCAATTCCTGCAACCTTTCATGACCTGATGGGGTGGCAAACCTTCATGGTTTTTTTCAGGGTGGAAAAAGGAAGGTGAGCAGATACTAGGTAGACAACTGAGGTGTGTCCCTATCGCAGTCGTTTCCACTGCTTTCTTAAGGGCCCACACGGTAATGGAGTTCTGTTCCATACTTGGCAGCAACTTGTAAAAGGATGAAGCTTTCAGTCATGACAATTAGAAAAGCAAAAACTTTTGAAAAAGGCATCCAACCGACAAATTTGCAGACGACAATAGCAGCTGGAACTTGTGGAGAGCTAGAGGTTTGCGGTTCCATAGGTGATTGAGCCGCTTCTTAGCAGAGCAAGAATTGTTACTGCTTGCTTTCCATGCATAAGGCAGATAGATGGATGGAAGACATGCCAGGGATGTCTGGAAATGGTTTGGCATCCCTTAGCATAGGTCCACCTTTCAAGGGTTTCATGCATCTTCTTGAGGCATTACTACTGTAGGAGGCGAGGTATGACCCACTCAGCCATGACCGATCAGCAAAACTCTGCAGGCACGACTAGGCACACTTGGTTTGGGAGTTTGTCAAAGGGAACCACGGCGCTCACCAGGACGAGGTGGCCGAGTGGTTAAGGCGATGGACTGCTAATCCATTGTGCTCTGCATGCATGGGTTCGAATCCATCCTCGTCGATTTCTTCTGCTTCGTCCAAGCTGAAATCTTTGTTTGCTAATCTCTTTTTACTGGACAAGCAGTGATTGTCCCCTCCATGGTGGACCTTAACTGTGACCTCTCAAGACGGCTCTATTAAGCTAGGAAAGAGCATATTGTTATGTGGCATACAAGTTACGTGGCATATCAACGGGTTAAGTCCACTCTTTTTATTTTTCATGCTTGATGGCATCCTCGGCCTTCTCATGAAGATGAAGGCCTCTTGTCCTTTGCAGCCTTTAGCTGGTACTGATTCTAGATCCCCTGACTGGTCTACCTTCGGACTGTGTGAAAGACAAGTAAGATGTCAGACGTGAGCGAATAACTTTTTTTGGTTTGCTTCAGAAGCTCAAAAGAGAAGAAAGAAAGGCACTGCTGAGATTCGAACTCAGGATCTCCTGTTCTAGACAGGCGCTTTAACCAACTAAGCCACAGCGCCTTGTGATGGCAAGTGGCACAGCTGTGCAGCTTAAAAAAAACGCCACTGCTATTGGAGTTTCCAATTCGCAACCTTTCATGACCTGATGGGGTGGCTCAAACCTTCATGGTTTTTCTTTTCAGGGCTGGAAAAAGGAAGGTGAGCAGATACTAGGTAGACAACTGAGGTGGTCCCTTTATCCGCAGTCGTTTTCCACTGCTTTTTTAGGGCCCACACGGTACTGGAGTTCTGTTCCATACTTGGCAGCAACTTGTAAAAGGATGAAGCTTTCAGTCATGACATTAGAAAAGCAAAAACTGTTTTGAAAAAGGCATCCACACCGACAAATTTGCAGACGACAATAGCAGCTGGAACTTCGTTGAGAGCTAGAGGTTGCGGTTCCATAGGTGATTGAGCCGCTTCTTAGCAGAGCAAGAATTGTTACTGCTCTGCTTTCCATGCATAAGGCAGAATAGATGGATGGAAGACGCCAGGGATGTCTGGAATGGTTTGGCATCCCTTAGCATAGGTCCACCTTTCAAGGGTTTTCCATGCATCTTTTGAGGCATTATTACTGTAGGAGGCGGAGGTATGACCACTCAGCCCATGACCGATCAGCAAAACTCTGCAGGCACCGACTAGGCACACTTGTTTGGGAGTTTGTCAAAGGGAACCACGGCGCTCACCAGGACGAGGTGGCCGAGTGGTTAAGGCGATGGACTGCTAATCCATTGTGCTCTGCATGCATGGGTTCGAATCCCATCCTCGTCGATTTCTTCTGCTTCGTCCAAGCTGAAATCTTTGTTTGCTAATTCTCTTTACTGGACAAGCAGTGATGTCCCCTCCATGGTGGACCTTAACTGTGACCTCTCAAGACGGCTCTTATTAAGCTAGGAAAGAGCATATTTGTTATGTGGCATACAAGTTACGTGGCATATCAACGGGTTAAGTCCACTCTTTTTATTTTTCATGCTTGATGGCATCCTCGGCTCTATGAAGATGAAGGCCTTTGTCCTTTGCAGCCTTTAGTGGTACTGATTCTAGATCCCGACTGGTCTATTCGGACGTGTGAAAGACAAGTAAGATGTCCGACTGAGCGAATAACTTTTTTTGGTTTGCTTCAGAAGCTCAAAAGAGAAGAAAGAAAGGCACTGCTGAGATTCGAACTCAGGATCTCCTGTTTACTAGACAGGCGCTTTAACCAACTAAGCCACAGCGCCTTGTGATGGCAAAGCTGGCACAGCTGTGCAGCTTAAAAAAAACGCCACTGCTATTGGATGTTTCCATTCCTGCAACCTTCATGACCTGATGGGGTGGCTCAAACCTTCATGGTTTTTCTTTTCAGGGCTGGAAAAGGAAAAGGAAGGGGCAGATACTAGGTAGACAAATGAGGTGTGTCCCTTTATCCGCAGTCGTTTTCCACTGCTTTCTTTAAGGGCCCACACGGTACTGGAGTTCTGTTCCCTACTTGGCAGCAACTTGTAAAAGGATGAAGCTTTCAGCAACAATTAGAAAAGCAAAAACTGTTTTGAAAAAGGCATCCACACCGACAAATTTGCAGACGACAATAGCAGCTGGAACTTCGTGGGGAGCTAGAGGTTTGCGGTTCCATAGGTGATTGAGCCGCTTCTTAGCAGAGCAAGAATTGTTACCTGCTCTGTTTCATGCATAAGGCAGAATAGATGGATGGAAGACATGCAGGGATGTCTGGAAATGGTTGGCATCCCTTAGCATGGTCCACCTTTCAAGGGTTTTCCATGCATCTTCTTGAGGCATTACTTACTGTAGGAGGCGAGGTATGACCCACTCAGCCCATGACCGATCAGCAAAACTCTGCAGGCACCGACTAGGCACACTTGGTTTGGGAGTTGTCAAAGGGAACAGGCGTCTAGGAGCGAGGTGGCGAGTGGTTAAGGCGATGGACTGCTAATCCATGTGTCTCTGCATGCATGGGGCGAATCCCATCCTCGTCGATTTCTTCTGCTTCGTCCAAGCTGAAATCTTTGTTTGCTAATCCTCTTTTTACTGGACAAGCAGTGATTGTCCCCTCCATGGTGGACCTTAACTGTGCACTCTCAAGACGGCTCTATTAAAGCTAGGAAAGAGCATATTTGTTATGTGGCATACAAGTTACGTGGCATATCAACGGGTTAAGTCCACTCTTTTTTATTTATGCTTGATGGCATCCTCGGCTTCTTATGAAGATGAAGGCCTCTTTGCCTTTGCAGCTTTAGCTGGTACTGATTCTAGATCCCCTGATGGTCTACCTTCGGACTGTGTGAAAGACAAGTAAGATGTCAGACGTGAGCGAATAACTTTTTTTTGGTTTGCTTCAGAAGCTCAAAAGAGAAGAAAGAAAGGCACTGCTGAGATTCGAACTCAGGATCTCCTGTTTACTAGACAGGCGCTTTAACCAACTAAGCCACAGCGCCTTGTGATGGCAAAGCTGGCACAGCTGTGCAGCTTAAAAAAAACGCCACTGCTATGGATGTTTCCAATTCCTGCAACCTTTCATGACCTGATGGGGTGGCTCAAACCTTCATGGTTTTTCTTTTCAGGGCTGGAAAAAGGAAGGTGAGCAGATAATAGGTAGACAACTGAGGTGTGTCCCTTTATCCGCAGTCGTTTTCACTGCTTTCTTTAAGGCCCACACGGTACTGGAGTTCTGTTCCATACTTGGCAGCAACTTGTAAAAGGATGAAGCTTTCAGTCATGACAATTAGAAAAGCAAAAACTGTTTTGAAAAAGGCATCCACACCGACAAATTTGCAGACGACAATAGCAGCTGGAACTTCGTGGAGAGCTAGAGGTTTGCGGTTCCATAGGTGATTGAGCCGCTTCTTAGCAGAGCAAGAATTGTACCTGCTCTGCTTTCCATGCATAAGGCAGAATAGATGGATGGAAGACATGCCAGGGATGTCTGGAAATGGTTTGGCATCCTTAGCATAGGTCCACCTTCAAGGGTTTTCCATGCATCTTCTTGAGGCATACTTACTGTAGGAGGGCAGTATGACCCACTCAGCCCATGACCGATCAGCAAAACTCTGCAGGCACCGACTAGGCACACTTGGTTTGGGAGTTTGTCAAAGGGAACCACGGCGCTCACCAGGACGAGGTGGCCGAGTGGTTAAGGCGATGGACTGCTAATCCTTGTGCTCTGCAGCATGGGTTCGAATCCCATCCTCGTCGATTTCTTCTGCTTCGTCCAAGCTGAAATCTTTGTTTGCTAATCCTCTTTTTACTGGACAAGCAGTGATTGTCCCCTCCATGGTGGACCTTAACTGTGACCTCTCAAGACGGCTCTATTATAAAGTAGGAAAGACGCATATTTGTTATGTGGCATACAAGTTACGTGGCATATCAACGGGTTAAGTCCACTCTTTTTATTTTTCATGCTTGATGGCATCCTCGGCCTTCTCATGAAGATGAAGGCCTCTTTGTCCTTTGCAGCCTTTAGCTGGTACTGATTCTAGATCCCCTGACTGGTCTACCTTCGGACTGTGTGAAAGACAAGTAAGATGTGAGACGTGAGCGAATAACTTTTTTTTGGTTTGCTTCAGAAGCTCAAAAGAGAAGAAAGAAAGGCACTGCTGAGATTCGAACTCAGGATCTCTGTTTACTAGACAGGCGCTTTAACCAACTAAGCCACAGCGCCTTGTGATGGCAAGCTGGCACAGCTGTGCAGCTTAAAAAAAACGCCCCATGCATTGGATGTTTCCAATTCCTGCAACCTTTCATGACCTGATGGGGTGGCTCAAACCTTCATGGTTTTTCTTTTCAGGGCTGGAAAAAGGAAGGTGAGCAGATCTAGGTAGACAACTGAGGTGTGTCCCTTTATCCGCAGTCGTTTTCCACTGCTTTCTTTAAGGGCCCACACGGTACTGGAGTTCTGTTCCATACTTGGCAGCAACTTGTAAAAGGATGAAGCTTTCAGTCATGACAATTAGAAAAGCAAAAACTTTTGAAAAAGGCATCCCACACGACAAATTTGCAGACGACAATAGAGCTGGAAATTCGTGGAGAGTGAGGTTTGCGGTTCCATAGGTGATTGAGCCGCTTCTTAGCAGAGCAAGAATTGTTACTGCTCTGCTTTCCATGCATAAGGCAGAATAGATGGATGGAAGAAATGCAGGGATGTCTGGAAATGGTTTGGCATCCCTTAGCAGGTCCACCTTCAAGGGTTTTCCATGCATCTTCTTGAGCATTACTTACTGTAGGAGGCGAGGTATGACCCACAGCCCATGACCGATCAGCAAAACTCTGCAGGCACCGACTAGGCCACTTGGTTGGGAGTTTGTCAAAGGGAACCACGGCGCTCACCAGAGGACAGGTGGCCGAGTGGTTAAGGCGATGGATGCTAATCCATTGTGCTCTGCATGCATGGGTTCGAATCCCATCCTCGTCGATTTCTTCTGCTTCGTCCAAGCTGAAATCTTTGTTTGCTAATCCTCTTTTTTTGGACAAGCAGTGATTGTCCCCTCCATGGTGGACCTTAACTGTGACCTCTCAAGACGGCTCTTATAAAGCTAGGAAAGAGGCATATTTGTTATGTGGCATACAAGTTACGTGGCATATCAACGGGTTAAGTCCACATCTTTTTATTTTCATGCTTGATGGCATCCTCGGCCTTCTCATGAAGATGAAGGCCTCTTTGTCCTTTGCAGCCTTTAGCTGGTACTGATTCTAGATCCCCTGACTGGTCTACCTTCGGACTGTGTGAAAGACAGTAAGATGTCAGACGTGAGCGAATAACTTTTTTTGGTTTGCTTCAGAAGCTCAAAAGAGAAGAAAGAAAGGCACTGCTGAGATTCGAACTCAGGATCTCTGTTTACTAGACAGGCGCTTTAACAACAAGCCACAGCGCCTTGTGATGGCAAAACTGGCACAGCTGTGCAGCTAAAAAAAACGCCACTGCTATTGGATGTTTCCAATTCCTGCAACCTTTCATGACCTGATGGGGTGGCTCAAACCTTCATGGTTTTTCTTTTCAGGGCTGGAAAAAGGAAGGTGAGCAGATACTAGGTAGACAACTGAGGTGTGTCCCTTTATCCGCAGTCGTTTTCCACTGCTTTCTTAAGGGCCCACACGGTACTGGAGTTCTGTTCCATACTTGGCAGCAACTTGTAAAAGGATGAAGCTTTCAGTCATGACAATTAGAAAAGCAAAAACTGTTTTGAAAAAGGCATCCACACCGACAAATTTGCAGACGACAATAGCAGCTGGAACTTCGTGGAGAGCTAGAGGTTGCGGTCCATAGGTGATTGAGCCGCTTCTTAGCAGAGCAAGAATGTACCTGCTCTGCTTCATGCATAAGGCAGAATAGATGGATGGAAGACATGCCAGGGATGTCTGGAAATGGTTTGGCATCCCTTAGCATAGGTCCACCTTTCAAGGGTTTTCCATGCATTCTCTTGAGGATTACTTACTGTAGGAGGCGAGGTATGACCCACTCAGCCCATGACCGATCAGCAAAACTCTGCAGGCACCGACTAGGCACACTTGGTTTGGGAGTTTGTCAAAGGGAACCACGGCGCTCACCAGGACGAGGTGGCCGAGTGGTTAAGGCGATGGACTGCTAATCCATTGTGCTCTGCATGCATGGGTTCGAATCCCATCTCGTCGTTTCTTCTGCTTCGTCCAAGCTGAAATCTTTGTTTGCTAATCCTCTTTTTACTGGACAAGCAGTGATTGTCCCCTCCATGGTGGACCTTAACTGTGACCTCTCAAGACGGCTCTTATTAAAGCTAGGAAAGACGCATATTTGTTATGTGGCATACAAGTTACGTGGCATATCAACGGGTTAAGTCCACTCTTTTATTTTTCATGCTTGATGGCATCCTCGGCCTTCTCATGAAGATGAAGGCCTCTTTGTCCTTTGCAGCTTTAGCTGTACTGATTCTAGATCCCCTGACTGGTCTACCTTCGGACTGTGTGAAAGACAAGTAAGATGTCAGACGTGAGCGAATAACTTTTTTTGGTTTGCTTCAGAAGCTCAAAAGAGAAGAAAGAAAGGCACTGCTGAGATCGAACTCAGGATCTCCTGTTACTAGACAGGCGCTTTAACCAACTAAGCCACAGCGCCTTGTGATGGCAAAGCTGGCACAGCTGTGCAGCTTAAAAAAAACGCCACTGCTATGGATGTTTCCAATTCCGCAACCTTTCATGACCTGATGGGGTGGCTCAAACCTTCATGGTTTTTCTTTTCAGGGCTGGAAAAAGGAAGGTGAGCAGATACTAGGTAGAAACTGAGGTGGGTCCCTTTATCCGCAGTCGTTTTCCACTGCTTTCTTTAAGGGCCCACACGGTACTGGAGTTCTGTTCCATACTTGGCAGCAACTTGTAAAAGGATGAAGCTTTCAGTCATGACAATTAGAAAAGCAAAAACTGTTTTGAAAAAGGCATCCACACCGACAAATTTGCAGACGACAATAGCAGCTGGAACTTCGTGGAGAGCTAGAGGTTTGCGGTTCCATAGGTGATTGAGCCGCTTTAGCAGAGCAAGAATTGTTACCTGCTCTGCTTTCCATGCATAGGCAGAATAGATGGATGGAAGACATGCCAGGGATGTCTGGAAATGGTTTGGCATCCCTTAGCATAGGTCCACCTTTCAAGGGTTTCCATGCATCTTCTTGAGGCATTACTTACTGTAGGAGGCGAGGTATGACCCAC
Organism: Engystomops pustulosus; assembly: GCA_019512145.1. Classification (NCBI taxonomy): domain Eukaryota; kingdom Metazoa; phylum Chordata; class Amphibia; order Anura; family Leptodactylidae; genus Engystomops; species Engystomops pustulosus. The sequence goes on along the minus strand of WNYA01000976.1, from coordinate 41,483 downwards.
TCAGCCCATGACCGATCAGCAAAACTCTGCAGGCACCGACTAGGCACACTTGGTTTGGGAGTTTGTCAAAGGGAACCACGGCGCTCACCAGGACGAGGTGGCCGAGTGGTTAAGGCGATGGACTGCTAATCCATTGTGCTCTGCATGCATGGGTTCGAATCCCATCCTCGTCGATTTCTTCTGCTTCGTCCAGCTGAAATCTGTTTTGCTAATCCTTTTTTACTGGACAAGCAGTGATTGTCCCCTCCATGGTGGACCTTACTGTGACCCTCCAAGACGGCTCTTATTAAAGCTAGGAAAGAGCATATTTGTTATGTGGCATACAGTTACGTGGCATATCAACGGGTTAAGTCCACTCTTTTTATTTTTCATGCTGTGCATCCTCGGCCTTCTCATGAAGATGAAGGCCTCTTTGTCCTTTGCAGCCTTTAGCTGGTATCGATCTAGATCCCCTGACTGGTCTACCTTCGGACTGTGTGAAAGACAAGTAAGATGTCAGACGTGAGCGAATAACTTTTTTTTGGTTTGCTTCAGAAGCTCAAAAGAGAGAAAGAAAGGCACTGCTGAGATTCGAACTCAGGATCTCCTGTTTACTAGACAGGCGCTTTAACCAAAAAAGCCACAGCGCTTGTGATGGCAAAGCTGGCACAGCTGTGCAGCTTAAAAAAAACGCCACTGCTTGGATGTTCCAATTCCTGCAACCTTTCATGACCTGATGGGGTTGCTCAAACCTCATGGTTTTTCTTTCAGGGCTGGAAAAAGGAAGGTGAGCAGATACTAGGTAGACAAATGAGTGGGTGTCCTTTATCCGCAGTCGTTTTCCACTGCTTTCTTTAAGGGCCCACACGGTACTGGAGTTCTGTTCCATACTTGGCAGCAACTTGTAAAAGGATGAAGCTTTCAGTCAGACAATTAGAAAAGCAAAAACTGTTTGAAAAAGGCATCCACAGACAAATTTGCAGACGACAATAGCAGCTGGAACTTCGTGGAGAGCTAGAGGTTTGCGGTTCCATAGGTGGATTGAGCCGCTTCTTAGCAGAGCAAAGATTGTTACCTGCTTGCTTTCCATGCATAAGGCAGAATAGATGGATGGAAGACATGCCAGGGATGTCTGGAAATGGTTTGGCATCCCTTAGCATAGGTCCACCTTTCAAGGGTTTTCCATGCATCTTCTTGAGGCATTACTTACTGTAGGAGGCGAGGTTAGACCCACTCAGCCCATGAACGATCAGCAAAACTCTGCAGGCACCGACTAGGCACACTGGGTTGGGAGTTTGTCAAAGGGAACCACGGCGCTCACCAGGACGAGGTGGCCGGTGGTTAAGGCGATGGACTGCTAATCATTGTGCTCTGCATGCATGGGTTCGAATCCCATCCTCGTCGATTTCTTCTGCTTCGTCCAAGCTGAAATCTTTGTGCTAATCCTCTTTTTACTGGACAAGCAGTGATTGTCCCCTCCATGGTGGACCTTAACTGTGACCTCTCAGACGGCTCTTATTAAAGCAGGAAAGAGGCATATTTGTTATGTGGCATACAGTTACGTGGCATATCAAAGGGTTAAGTCACTCTTTTTATTTTTCATGCTTGATGGCATCTCGGCCTTCTCATGAAGATGAAGGCCTCTTTGTCTCTTGCAGCCTTTAGCTGGTACTGATTCTAGATCCCCGACTGGTCTACCTTCGGACTGTGTGAAAGACAAGTAAGATGTCAGACGTGAGCGAATAACTTTTTTTTGGTTTGCTTCAGAAGCTCAAAAGAGAAGAAAGAAAGGCACTGCTGAGATTCGAACTCAGGATCTCTGTTAGACAGGCGCTTTAACCAACTAAGCCACAGCGCCTTTTGATGGCAAAGCTGGCACAGCTGTGCAGCTTAAAAAAAAACGCCACTGCTATTGGATGTTTCCAATTCTGCAACCTTTCATGACCTGATGGGGTGGCTCAAACCTTCATGGTTTTTCTTTTCAGGGCTGGAAAAAGGAAGGTGAGCAGATACTAGGTAGACAAGAGGTGTGTCCCTTTATCCGCAGTCGTTTTCCACTGCTTTCTTTAAGGGCCCACACGGTACTGGAGTTCGTTCCATACTTGGCAGCAACTTGTAAAAGGATGAAGCTTTCAGTCATGACAATTAGAAAAGCAAAAACTGTTTGAAAAAGGCATCCACACCGACAAATTTGCAGACGACAATAGCAGCTGGAACTTGTGGAGAGCTAAGGTTTGCGGTTCCATAGGTGATTGAGCCGCTTCTTAGCAGAGCAAGAATTGTTACCTGCTTGCTTTCCATGCATAAGGCAGAATAGATGGATGGAAGACATGCCAGGGATGTCTGGAAATGGTTTGGCATCCCTTAGCATAGGTCCACCTTTCAAGGGTTTTCATGCATCTTCTTGAGGCATTAATACTGTAGGAGGCGAGGTATGACCCACTCAGCCCATGACCGATCAGCAAAATCTGCAGGCACCGACTAGGCACACTTGGTTTGGGAGTTTTTCAAAGGGAACCACGGCGCTCACCAGGAGAGGTGGCCGAGTGGTTAAGGCGATGGACTGCCACCCAGTCGGTGGAGGATGGACTCCTGGAAATGTGGAGCCAGAACACCAAACCAGGTCTAATGAGGAAAACCTACTTTGCGAGACTGATGTATAATGATGGAGGTTGGGCGTGCTGGGTACGCCCAAAATCACGACTGGCAAGATCACTGAAGAACAACAGTCAGAGAAAGAGTCCACCGATGCGATGGGCTCCAGATGAAGCGGACCAGCCTCGCGAGTGGAAATGCAGGAGATGCAGCCCGACGGAGAAAAAACAGGCCATGGAACGAGAAGTACAGTATTCAGCTTCGGGATAGGTATCAGTTGGCGTAAGGAAAGAGGTATTAATGGCGGGGTATTAACCATTAGAGGACTTTTTCCGGAGCAGATGCATATGATGGAAGAGAGTTCTGTCCGAGCACGGGTGAGCAGAGATGCCCGCGAATGGTGGGACAGGAGCGCGTATATTTAACTCGTGGAGTCAACCCAATCTCTAGGAGAGAAGGACAGGAGGGCTGTCTGTTATATAAAAGAGCTAAGAAAACTAAGGATTAAAGAACGAGACAGCTTGTGGCAAGGTGGGTCGTGCCTTATGGTAATAGTCCGGCCGAGTACAGGAGGGAGCTAAAGACGCATGGGATACCGATGAGGGCAAATGACATCAGAAGACGGTCGTAAGACGAGTGGTGTAGGGTAGAGAGCGAGGCGGGTAGTTGAAGGTCGACAGAAAACTGAGGTTCTATGTCTTAGTCGCACAAGTGAGTGATTGGAAGTGGGCACGGTCATCCCTTGTGCGACTTCCTATTGAAATGGGTAGAATGAACTGGCCCATGCCTTCTTGTTTGGTCCTGGAGGCAGGTCCATGTGAGCCGATGCTCAATCGAGGTTAGAGGAAACGAGGGGGTGACACAAGCTAGAAGTTGATGCTAACGGAAATCACTGTGCTGAACGGCGTATCTGGAAGCACCCTTCCAGAGACCTGTGTGAGAAATGACAGAAGTAAGATGTCAGACGTGAGCGAATAACTTTTTTTTGGTTTGCTTCAGAAGCTCAAAAGAGAAGAAAGAAAGGCACTGCTGAGATTCGAACTCAGGATCTCCGTGTTACTAGACAGGCGCTTTAACCAACTAAGCCACAGCGCCTGTGATGGCAAAGCTGGCACAGCTGTGCAGCTTAAAAAAAAACGCCACTGCTATGGATGTTTCCAATTCCTGCAACCTTTCATGACCTGATGGGGTGGCTCAAACCTTCATGGTTTTTCTTTTCAGGGCTGGAAAAAGGAAGGTGAGCAGATACTAGGGAGACAACTGAGGTGTGTCCCTTTATCGCAGTCGTTTTCCACTGCTTTCTTTAAGGGCCCACACGGTACTGGAGTTCTGTTCCATACTTGGCAGCAACTTGTAAAAGGATGAAGCTTTCAGTCATGACAATTAGAAAAGCAAAAACTGTTTGAAAAAGGCATCCACACCGACAAATTTGCAGACGACAATAGCAGCTGGAACTTCGTGGAGAGCTAGAGGTTTGCGGTTCCATAGGTGATTGAGCCGCTTCTTAGCAGAGCAAGAATTGTTACCTGCTCTGCTTTCCATGCATAAGGCAGAATAGATGGATGGAAGACATGCCAGGGATGTCGGAAATGGTTTGGCATCCCTTAGCATAGGTCCACCTTTCAAGGGTTTTCCATGCATCTTCTTGAGGCATACTTACTGTAGGAGGCGAGGTATGACCCACTCAGCCCATGACCGATCAGCAAAACTCTGCAGGCACCGACTAGGCACACTTGGTTGGGAGTTTGTCAAAGGGAACCACGGCGCTCACCAGGACGAGGTGGCCGAGTGGTTAAGGCGATGGACTGCTAATCCATTGTGCTCTATGCATGGGTTCGAATCCCATCCTCGTCGATTTTTCGTTCGTCCAAGCGAAATCTTTTTTGCTATTCTTTTTACTGGACAAGCAGTGATTGTCCCCTCCATGGTGGACCTAACTGTGACCTCTCAAGACGGTTTATTAAAGCTAGGAAAAGGCATATTTGTTATGTGGCATACAAGTACGTGGCATATCAACGGGTTAAGTCCACTCTTTTTATTTTCATGCTTGATGGCATCCTCGGCTCTCATGAAGATGAAGGCCTCTTTGTCCTTTGCAGCCTTTAGCTGGTACTGTCTAGATCCCCTGACTGGTCTACTTCGGATGTGTGAAGACAAGTAAGATGTCAGAGCGATGTCAAGACGTGAGCGAATAACTTTTTTTTGGTTTGCTTCGACGAGTAAGAGCACAAAAAAGAAAGAAAGAGCAATGCTGAATTCGAAGCAGGATCTCCTGGTTTTAACTAGACAGGACTGCGTTTATGAACCACAGCTAAGCACAATAGCAGCCGCGCCTTGTGATGGCAAAGCTGGCACAGCTGTGCAGCTTAAAAAAAACGCCAACTGCTATTGGATGTTTTCCAATTCCTGCAAACTTTCATGACCTGATGGGGTGGCTCCAAACCTTCATGGTTTTTCTTTTCAGGGGGTGGAAAAAGGAAAGGTGAGCAGATACTAGGTAGACAACTGAGGTGTGTCCCTTTATCCGCAGTCGTTTCCACTGCTTCTTTACCCCTACGGGACACAGCCATATTTGGCCTTAAAAAGGGACGCCTCGGCCCCCATTTTTCAAATCTGCCCGGTGTCACTATAAAGTGGTTATTAGCGTGGGAGCGCTACGAGATATCCAGGGGAATTTTGAGTGAGATTGTTTTTCGTGAACATTGTATCTTCCAATGAGTTTAAAAATTTGGATGAAATCTTTTGCGTTTAAGTATTTAGGTTATGAAAAAACACAAAATGCTTTGCAAAAATTTTGAAAAAGTCTTTATTTCAACGTTCAATTCTCTACTTTTGATTCAGAAAGTCATAGCACCCAAATAAATTCATAACTTACATTCCCAAAGGTTCATGGAACAGTATATGTCTAGGCATGGATTTTTACGTAATACGAATGGGAGATAGGCAGCCGGACAAAACCCCGGGTGACATCTGATTCCACAAGTATAATTGAGACTAGAATGTTAGTGGAAGCTCACAGAGATTGGGGTGCCATTTTTCAATTTTTTTGTAACAATCTACAAAAGAGCCACGGCACAATGTGTAAGATGACGCCGACAGTTCTTATTGACCAATCTTGAAGAGCGGACCCTAGAAAGCGGGCTACATCGTAAGTAAGCGGGAGACTCGTAAAGACCACCACGCCATTGGTGTGGGGAAGTGGAAAACTGAAAGCACCCTAACGTTATGAAAGTGAACACTTTTGAAGAAGTTGAGAGTAACCACTTTGACGGCGGTTTTATAGCGGGTTTAAAACAAAATGGAGTTCGACGTGGGGAGTCTGCAAACTTGTAATATTTTTTCCACAAGGGTCACGCGCTAGGGTTTGGGGTGGAATACAAATTTAAAATTGTAAGGGGAAATAGTGGGTGTATAGATTCTTAAAGTACAATGAAAGTGGAAAAGAGAGGCTTCCACAGAAAGCGATTGATACGCATACTTCTCTCCCGAGGACACGCGATAACCGTCAGTGGTGGTTTGACCGGCTGTATGGGGCACGGCCGGGCAGAGAAGGGAAGGATGAGGGCGCCATCATAATCCGCTTGCTTATGTAATTGTACAGGCTATAATTTTTTCT
>WNYA01000976.1:19385-35284 GCA_019512145.1 Engystomops pustulosus | reverse complement strand
ATTGTGGCTTAGTTGGTTAAGCGCCTGTCTAGTAAACAGAGATCCTGAGTTCGAATCTCAGCAGTGCCTTTCTTTCTTCTCTTTTGAGCTTCTGAAGCAAACCAAAAAAAAGTTATTCGCTCAGTCTGACATCTTACTTGTCTTTCACACATTCCAGTAGACCAGTCAGGGGATCTAGAATCAGTACACATAAAGGCTGCAAAGGACAAAGAGGCCTTCATCTTCATGAGAAGGCCGAGGATGCCATCAAGCATGAAAAATAAAAAGAGTGGACTTAACCCGTTGATATGCCACGTAACTTGTATGCCACATAACAAATATGCCTCTTTCCTAGCTTTAATAAGAGCCGTCTTGAGAGGTCACAGTTAAGGTCCACCATGGAGGGGACAATCACTGCTTGTCCAGTAAAAAGAGGATTAGCAAACAAAGATTTCAGCTTGGACAAAGCAAAGAAATACGAAGGATGGGATTCGAACCCATGCATGCAGAGCACAATGGATTAGCAGTCCATCGCCTTAACCACTCGGCCACCTCGTCCTGGTGAGCGCCGTGGTTCCCTTTGACAAACTCCCAAACAGTGTGCCTAGTCGGTGCCTGCAGAGTTTTGCTGATCGGTCATGGGCTGAGTGGGTCATACCTCGCCTCCTACAGTAAGTAATGCCTCAAGAAGATGCATGGAAACCCTTGAAAGGTGGACCTATGCTAAGGGATGCCAAACCATTTCCAGACATCCCTGGCATGTCTTCCATCCATCTATTCTGCCTTATGCATGGAAAGCAGAGCAGGTAACAATTCTTGCTCTGCTAAGAAGCGGCTCAATCACCTATGGAACCGCAAACCTCTAGCTCTCCACGAAGTTCCAGCTGCTATTGTCGTCTGCAAATTTGTCGGTGTGGATGCCTTTTTCAAAACAGTTTTTGCTTTTCTAATTGTCATGACTGAAAGCTTCATCCTTTTACAAGTTGCTGCCAAGTATGGAACAGAACTCCATACCGTGTGGGCCCTTAAAGAAAGCAGTGGAAAACGACTGCGGATAAAGGGCACACCTCAGTTGTCTACCTAGTATCTGCTCACCTTCCTTTTTCCAGCCCTGAAAAGAAACAAGAAGGTTTGAGCCACCCCATCAGGTCATGAAAGGTTGCAGGAATTGGAAACATCCAATAGCAGTGGCGTTTTTTTTTAAGCTGCACAGCTGTGCCAGCTTTGCCATCACAAGGCGCTGTGGCTTAGTTGGTTAAAGCGCCTGTCTAGTAACAGATCTCCTGATTTCGAATCTCAGCAGTGCTTTCTTTCTTTTCTCTTTGAGCTTCTGAAGCAAACCAAAAAAAAGTTATTCCCTCACGTCTGACATCTTACTTGTCTTTCACACAGTCCGAAGGTAACCAGTCAGGGGATCTAGAATCATTACCAGCTAAGGGCTGCAAAGGACAAAGAGGCCTTCATCTTCATGAGAAGGCCGAGGATGCCATCAAGCATGAAAAATAAAAGAGTGACTTAACCCGTTGATATGCCACGTAACTTGTATGCCACAACAAATATGCCTCTTTCCTAGCTTTAATAAGAGCCGTCTTGAGAGGTCACAGTTAAGGTCCACCATGGAGGGGACAATCACTGCTTGTCCAGTAAAAAGAGGATTAGCAAACAAAGATTTCAGCTTGGACGAAGCAGAAGAAATCGACGAGGATGGGATTCGAACCCATGCATGCAGAGCACAATGGATTAGCAGTCCATCGCCTTAACCACTCGGCCACCTCGTCCTGGTGAGCGCCGTGGTTCCCTTGACAAACTCCCAACCAAGTGTGCCTAGTCGGTGCCTGCAGAGTTTTGCTGATCGGTCATGGGCTGAGTGGGTCATACCTCGCCTCCTACAGTAAGTAATGCCTCAAGAAGATGCATGGAAAACCCTTGAAAGGTGGACCTATGCTAAGGGATGCCAAACCATTTCCAGACATCCCTGGCATGTCTTCATCCACTATTCTGCCTTATGCATGGAAAGCAGAGCAGGTAACATTCTTGCTCTGCTAAGAAGCGGCTCAATCACCTATGGAACCGCAAACCTCTAGCTCTCCACGAAGTTCCAGCTGCTATTGTCGTCTGCAAATTTGTCGGTGTGGATGCCTTTTTCAAACAGTTTTTGCTTTTCTAATTGTCATGACTGAAAGCTTCATCCTTTTACAAGTTGCTGCCAAGTATGGAACAGAACTCCAGTACCGTGTGGGCCCTTAAAGAAAGCAGTGGAAAACGACTGCGGATAAAGGGACACACCTCAGTTGTCTACCTAGTATCTGCTCACCTTCCTTTTTCCAGCCCTGAAAAGAAAAACCATGAAGGTTTGAGCCACCCCATCAGGTCATGAAAGGTTGCAGGAATTGGAAACATCCAATAGCAGTGGCGTTTTTTTTAAGCTGCACAGCTGTGCCGCTTTGCCATCACAAGGCGCTGTGGCTTAGTTGGTTAAGCGCCTGTCTAGTAAACAGGAGATCCTGAGTTCGAATCTCAGCGTGCCTTTCTTTCTCTCTTTTGAGCTTCTGAAGCAAACCAAAAAAAAGTTATTCGCTCACGTCTGACATCTTACTTCTTTCACACAGTCCGAAGGTAGACCAGTCAGGGATCTAGAATCAGTACCAGCTAAAGGCTGCAAAGGACAAAGAGGTCCTTCATCTTCATGAGAAGGCCGAGGATGCCATCAAGCATGAAAAATAAAAAGAGTGGACTTAACCCGTTGATATGCCACGTAACTTGTATGCCACACAACAAATATGCGTCTTTCCTAGCTTTAATAAGAGCCGTCTTGAGAGGTCACAGTTAAAGTCCACCATGGAGGGGACAATCACTGATTGTCCAGTAAAAAGAGGATTAGCAAACAAAGATTTCAGCTTGGACGAAGCAGAAGAAACCGACGAGGATGGGATTCGAACCCATGCATGCAGAGCACAATGGATTAGCAGTCCATCGCCTTAACCACTCGGCCACCTCGTCCTGGTGAGCGCCGTGGTTCCCTTTGACAAACTCCGAAACAAAGTGTGCCTAGTCGGTGCCTGTAGAGTTTTGCTGATCGGTCATGGGCTGAGTGGGTCATACCTCGCCTCCTACAGTAAGTAATGCCTCAAGAAGATGCATGGAAAACCCTTGAAAGGTGGACCTATGCTAAGGGATGCCAAACCATTTCCAGACATCCCTGGCATGTCTTCCATCCATCTATTCTGCCTTATGCATGGAAAGCAGAGCAGGTAACAATTCTTGCTCTGCTAAGAAGCGGCTCAATCACCTATGGAACCGCAAACCTCTAGCTCTCCACGAAGTTCCAGCTGCTATTGTCGTCTGCAAATTTGTCGGTGTGGATGCCTTTTTCAAAACAGTTTTTGCTTTTCTAATTGTCATGACTGAAAGCTTCATCCTTTTACAAGTTGCTGCCAAGTATGGAACAGAACTCCAGTACCGTGTGGGCCCTTAAAGAAAGCAGTGGAAAACGACTGCGGATAAAGGGACACACCTCAGTTGTCTACCTAGTATCTGCTCACCTTCCTTTTTCCAGCCCTGAAAAGAAAAACCATGAAGGTTTGAGCCACCCCATCAGGTCATGAAAGGTTGCAGGAATTGGAAACATCCAATAGCAGTGGAGTTTTTTTTAAGCTGCACAGCTGTGCCAGCTTTGCCATCACAAGGCGCTGTGGCTTAGTTGGATAAAGCGCCTGTCTAGTAAACAGGAGATCCTGAGTTCGAATCTCAGCAGTGGGTTTCTTTCTTCTCTTTTGAGCTTCTGAAGCAAACCAAAAAAAAGTTATTCGCTCACGTCTGACATCTTACTTGTCTTTCACACAGTCCTAAGGTAGACCAGTCAGGGGATCTAGAATCAGTACCAGCTAAAGGCTGCAAAGGACAAAGAGGCCTTCATCTTCATGAGAAGGCCGAGGATGCCATCAAGCATGAAAAATAAAAAGGAGTGGACTTAAAAACGTTGATTTCTATGCCACTAACATTGTTGCCAAACAAATAGGCCTCTTTCCTAGCTTTTAAGAGCCGTCTTGAGAGGAGTCCACAGCTTCAATTGGTCCAACCATCCGAGAGGGACCATCACATGCCAGAAAATATAGGACTTGTCAAGACAATGATTTCAGCTGGACGAAAGTAAGAAGACAATTCCACGAGATGGGGGATTCGAACACCATGCACTGCAAGAGCCACTACAGATTAGGCATCCATACACCTTAACCACCGGCCACTCTCCTGGTGAGTCGCTGTTCCCCTTTGACAAAATGCAACCAAAAAAAACAAGGGGGGTCTGCTCTAGCGGGGCCTGCAGAGTTTTGCTGATTCGGTCATGGCTGGGTGGGTTCATACCTCGCCTCACGTAAGTAATGCTCAAGAAGAGGCATGGAAAAACCCTTGAAAGGTGGACAATGCTAAGGATGCCCAAACTCATTTCCAAACATCCCTGGCATGTCTTCGATCATTATTTGCCTTATGCATGGAAAGCAGAGCAGGTACACAATTTTGCTCTGCTAAGAAGCGGCTCAATCACCTATGGAACGCAAACACCTCTAGTCTCACGAAGTTCCAAGCTGGGCTTTACATTTGTCGTTGCAAATTGTCGTGGTGTGGTTGCCTTTTTCAAAACAGTTTTTGCTTTTCTAATGCATGATGAAAGCTTCATACTTTTACAAGTTGGCTGCCAAGTATGTACATCAGAACTCCAGTACCGTTGGGCCCTTAAAGAAAGCAGGTGAAAACGACTGCGGTCAAGGGACACACCTCAGTGCCGTACTCACCCGCTATCTTGCGCAACCTTCAACTTTTCCAGACCATGAAAAGAAAAACCATGAAGGTTTGAGCCACCCCTCAGGTCAGGAAAGGTGCAAGGAATTGGGAAACATCCAAGTAGCAGTGGGTTTTGTTAAAGCGGCGCACAGCTGTGCCAGCTGTGCCCTCACAAGGGCTTGTGGCTTGAGTTGGATTAAAGCGTGCTCTTAGTAACAGAGAGATCTGAGTCGAATCTACAGCAGTGCCTTCTTTCTTCTCTTTAAGATTCTGAAGCAAACCAAAAAAAAGTTATTCGCTACGTCTGACATCTAACTGTGTCTTTCCACAGAGTCCTGGAGTGATAGATCAGTCAGGGGATCTAGAAATCAGAACCAGCTAAAGGCTGCAAAGGACAAAGAGGCGCTTCATTCGCATGAGAAGCGTCCGAGGATGCCATCAAGCATGTGAAAATAAAAAAAGAGTGGTGGACTATAAACCCCGTTGATATGCACCACGTAACTGGTACTGGCCACATAACAAACTATGCGTCTTTTCCTAGCTTAATAAAGAGACGTTTGTCACGTTGGTAGGTCCAGTTAAGGTCCACAGGAGGGGACAATCACTTGGGCAACCGCTTGTCCAGCTAAAGAGGAGGATTAGACAAAAAGATTTCAGCTTGAGACGACCAAGCAAGAAGAAATGACAGGATGGGTTCGAACCCATGCATGCAGAGCACAATGGATTAGCAGTCCATCCCTAACCCCTTCAGGCCACTCGTCCTGGTAGAGCCGCGTAGGTTCCTTTATTGACAAGACTTCCCAAACCAAGTGTAGCCTAGTCGGTGCCTGCAGCGGTTTGCTGATCGAGTCATGGGGCTGAGTGGGTCATTACCTCTGCCTCCTATCTAGTAAGTCAATGCCTCAAGAAGGATGAGTGCAAAACACTTGGAAAGGCGGACAATGTAAGGGATGCCAAACCATCCAGACCTCCCTGGCCATGTCTTCCATCCATCTATTATGCCTTATGCATTGGAAAGCAGAGAAGGTAACAATTCTTGCTCTTGGCTAAGAAGCGGCTAATCAACCTATGGAACCGCCAACTTCTAGCTCGCCACGAAGTTCCAGCTGTATTGTCGTCTGCAAATTTGTCGGTGTGGAGCCTTTTTCAAAACCAGTTTTTGCTTTTTAAATTGTCATGACGAAAGCTGCTCATGCCTTTACAAGTTGTCGCCACGTATGGCAACAGAACTCCAGGTACCGGGGTGGGCCCTTTAAAGAAAGCAGTGGAAAAAAGACTGCGGATAAAGGGACACACTCAGTGTCTAACCTAGTATCTGCTCACCTTCCTTTTTCAGCCCTGAAAAAGAAAAACCATGAAGGTTGAGAGCCACCCATAAGGTCTGAAAGGTTGCAGGAATTGGAAAAACATCCAATAGCAGTGGCGTTTTTTTTAAGCTGCACAGCTGTGCCAAGCTTTGCCATCACAAGGCGCTGTGGCTTAGTTGGTTAAAGCGCCTGTCATGTAAACAGGAGATTCCGAGTTCCGAATATCAGCAGCGCTTTCTTTCTTCTCTTTGAGCTTCTGAAGCAAACCAAAAAAAGTTATTCGCTCACGTCGACATCTTACTTGTCTTTCACACAGTCGAAGGTTAGACCAGTCAGGGGATCTAGAATCAGTACCAGCTAAAGGCTGCAAAGGACAAAGAGGCCCTTCATATTCATGAGAAGGCCGGAGAGATGCCATCAAGCATGAAAAAATAAAAGAGTGGACTTAAACCGTGAGATAGCCACGTAACGTATGCCCATAACCAAATATGGCTCTTTCACTAGAAAATAAAGAGGCCGGTTCTTGGAGTGGTCACAGTTAAGGCTCCACCTGTGGAAGGGGGAAATCAATGCTGTCCAGTAAAAAAGAGGATGTAGCAAACCAAAGATTCAGCTGGACGAAGAGAAGAAAACTCGACGAGGTGGGATTCGAAACCCATGCATGCAGAGCACAAGGATTAGCGAGTCCATCGCCTGTAACACTGCGGAACCTGTCCTGGTGAGCGCGTGGTTCCCTTGACAAACTCCCAAACCAAGTGTGCCTTAGGTCGGTGCTCTGCAGCGTTTGCTGACCGGTCATGGGCGGAGCTGGGTCATACCTCGCCCTATAGTAAGTTAATGCCTCAAGAAGCGAATGTGAAAAACCCTTGAAAGGTGGACCTATTGTAAGGGATGCCAATATCCAATTTCCAGACATCCCTGGCATGTCTTCCATCCATCTATTCTGCCTCTTATGCATGGAAAGCAGAGCAGGTAACAATGCTTGCTCTGCTAGAAGCGGCTCAATTACTATGAACCGCAAACCTCTAGCTCTCCACGAAGTTCCAAGCTGCTATTGTCGTCTGCAAATTGTCGGTGGGATGCCTTTTCAAACAGTTTTTTGTTTCTAATTGTCATGACTGAAAGCTTATCCTTTACAAGTGCTGACAAGTATGGAACAGAACTCCACCAGTTACGTGGGCCCTTAAAGGAAAGCGAGTGGAAAACGACTGCGGATAAAGGACCACACCTCAGTTGTCTACCTAGTATATGCATCACACTTCCTTTCCAGCCCTGAAAAGAAAAAACCATGAAGGTTTGAGCCACCCATCAGGTCATGAAAGGTTTTGCAAGGAATTGGAAAACATCCAATAGCAGTGGCGTTTTTTTTAAGCTGCACAGCTGTGCCAGTTGCCATCACAAGGCGCTGTGGCTTGGTTGATAAGGCTCCGTCTAGTAAAACAGGAGATCCTGAGTTCGAATCTCAGCAAGTGCCGTTTTTCTTCTCTTTTGCAGTTCTGAAGCAAACCAAAAAAAAGTTTTCGCTCACGTTCTGACATCTTACGTTGTCTTTCACACAGTCCGAAGGTAGGACAAGTTCAGGGATATAGAATCAGTACCAGCTAAAGGCTGCAAAGGACAAAGAGGCCTTCATCTTCATGAGAAGGCCGCAGGATGGCCATCAAGCATGAAAAAAAAAAGAGCTGGACTTAACCCGTTGATATGCCACGTAAACTTGTATGGCCCACATCAAACAAAATGCCTCTTTCTAGCTCTTACTAAGAGCCGTTTGAGAGGTCACAGTTAAGGTTCCACCATGGAGGGGACAATCACTGCTTTGCTCAGTAAAAGAGGATTAGCAAAACAAAGATTTCAGCTTGGACGAAGCAGAAGAAATCGACGGATGGGATTCGAACCCATGCAGCAGGCCAAAGCATAAGTGATTAGCAGTCCATCGCCTTAACCACTCGGCAACCTCTTCCTGGTTCGAGCGCCGTGGGTTCCCTTTGACAAAACTCCCAAACCACGTGTGCCTAGTCGGTGCCTGCAGAGTGTTGATGATCGGTCATGGGCTGAGTGGGTCATTACCTCGCACTCCTACAGTAAGTAATGCCTTCAAGAAGATGCATGGAAAACCTTGAAAGGTGGACCTTATGCTAAGGGATGCCCAAACCATTACAGACATCCCTGGCATTCTTCCATCCATCTATTCTGCCTTATGCATGGAAAGCGAGAGCAGGTAACAATTCTTGCTCTGCTAAGACAGCGGATCAATCCCTATGGAACCGCAAAACTCTAGCTCACACGAAAGTTCCAGCTGCTATTGTGTCTGAAAATTGTGGTGTGGTGCCTTTTTCAAAACAGTTTTTTGCTTTTAATTGTCAGACTTGAAAGCTTCATCCTTTTAAAGTTGCTGCCAAGTATGCGTAACCACGGAACTCCAGTAACGGTGGGCCCTTAAAAGAAGCAGTGGAAAACGACGGGAAAGGGACACACCTCAGTTGTCTACTCGTTATCTGCTCACCTTCCTTTTCCAGCCCTGAAAAGAAAAACCATGAAGGTTGAGCCACCCATCAGGTCATGAAAGGGTGGCAGGAAATTGGAAACATCATAGCAGGGCTTTTTTAAGCTGCACAGCGTGTGCAGCTTTGCCATCACAAGGCCTGTGGTGGCTAGTGGTTAAAGCACGCCTGTCTACGTAAACAGGAGATCCTGAGTTCGAATCCTCAGGCAGTCTGCCTTCTTTCTTCTCTTTTGAGCTTTGAACGCAAACCAAAAAAAAAAGTATTCTGCCGCACGTTGACATCTTACGTGCTTTACACACAGTCCCGAAGGTAGACCAGTCAGGGGATCTAGAATCAGTACCACTAAAGGTGCAAAGGACAAGAGGCCTTCATTCATGAGAGGCCGAGGATTGCCATCAAGCATGAAAATAAAAAGCGTGCGGACTTAACCCGTTGATATGCACGTAACTGTATGCCACATAAAAATATGCCTCTTTCTAGCTTTAATAAGAGCCGTCTTGGATGGTCACAGTTAAGGTCCACCTGGAGGGGACAATCACTGTGTCCAGTAAAAAAGCGGTTACCACAAGATTTCAGCTTGGACAGAGCGAGAAATCGACGAGGATGGATTCGAACATGCAGGCATGAGCACAATGGAGTAGCAGTCCATCGCCTTAACCACTCGGCACCTTGTCCTGGTGAGCGACGTGGTTTCCTTTGCAAATCCAAACCAAGTGTGCTAGTCCGGTGCCTGCAGAGTTTTGTGATCGCGTCATGGCGCTGCGTGGGTCATACCCTCGCCTCCTACAGTAGTAAGATGCCTCAAGAAAGATGCATGGAAAACCCGAAAGGTGGGACCTATGCTAAGGGATGCCAACCATTTCCAGACCTCCCTGGCATGTCTTCCATCCCATCTATTCTGCCTTATGCATGGAATCAGAGCAGGTAACAATTCTTGCTTGTAAGAAGCGGCTCAATCACTATGGAACCGCAAAACCTCTAGCTCTCCACGAAGTTCAGCTGTCATTGTCGTCTGCAAATTTGTCGGTGTGGTGCCTTTTTCAAAACAGTTTTGCTTTTTATTGTCATGATGAAAGCTTCATCCTTTACAAGTTGCTGCCAAGTAGGAAACGAACTCCAGTACCGTGTGGCCTAAAGAAAGCAGTGAAACGTACGCGGGATAAAGGGACACACCTCGTTTGCTCTACCTAGTATCTGCCACCTTCCTTTTTCCAGCACTGAAACGAAAAACCATGAAGTTTGAGCCACCCATCAGGTCATGAAGGTGCAGGATTGGAAACATCAATAGCAGTGGCGTTTTTTAAGATGCACAGCTGTGCCAGCTTTGCCTCACAAGGCGCTGTGGCTTAGTTGGTTTAAAGCGCCTGTCTAGTAACACGGGTCCTGAGTTCGAATCTCGCAGTGCCTTTCTTTCTTCTCTTTGCGCTTCTGAAGCAAACAAAAAAAAGTTATTCGCTCACGTCTGACATCTATCTTGTCTTTCACACAGTCCGCAAGTAGACCAGTCAGGGGTTCTAGATCAGGTACCATCTAGGCTGAAAGGACAAGAGGCCTTGCATCTTCATGAGAAGGCCGAGGATGCCATCAGCATGAAAAATAAAAAGAGTCGACTTAACCCGTGATTATGCCACGTACTGTATTGCACATAACAAAATGCCTCTTTCCCTAGCTAATAAGAGCCGTCTTGAGAGTGGTCACAGTTAAGGTTCCACCGTGGGGGGGACAATCACTGCTGTCCATAAAAGAGAGGATTAGCAAACAAAGATTTCAGCTTTTGGACGAAGCAGAAAAATCGACGAGGATGGGATTCGAACCCATGCATGCAGAGCACATGGATTAGCAGTCCATCGCCTTAACCCATCGGGCCCACCTGCGTCCTGGTGCGACCGTGGTTCCTTGAACAAACTCCAAAACACGTGTCTAGTCGGTGCCTGCAGAGTTGTGCGATCGGTCATGGCGAGGGGGGTGGGTCATACCTCGCCTCCACAGTAAGTAATGCCCTCAAGAAGATGCATGGAAAACCCTTGAAGGTGGACCTATGCTAAGGGAGCCAAACCATTTCCAGACATCCCTGGCATGTGTCTCCATCCATCTATCTGCCTTATGCATGGAAAGCAGAGTAGGTAAAATCTTGCTCATGCGAAGAGCGGCCAATCACATAGTGAACGCAACCTACGGCTCCCACGAAGGTCCAGCTGCTATGTCGTTGCAAAGTTTGTCGGTGTGGATCGCCTTCAAAACAAGTTGGTTTGCTTCTCAATGTCATGATGAAAGCTTCATCCTTTTACGAAGTTGCTGACCAATGGAACAGAACTCCCAGTACGTGTGGGCCCTTAACAGAAAGCAGGGAATAACGACGGCGGATAAAGGGACCCACACTCAGTTGTCTACTAGTATGTATGTCAGCCTCCTTTTCCAGCCATGAAAAGAAAAACTGACAGGATGAGCCACCCCAATACAGGTCGATGAAAGGTGCAGAATGTGGAAACATCCATTAGCAGTGGCGTTTTTTTTAAGATGCCAAGTGTGCCAGCTTGCCGCCATACAAGGCGCTGTGGCTAGTTGGTGAAGCGGCATGTCTAGTAAGTAACAGGACGATTGGGTTCGGAATCTCAGCACGTGCTTTCTTTGTTTTCTATTTGAGTCTGAAGCAAACCAAAAAAGTTATGTGCTACGGCTGAGCAATCTTACCGTCTTTGACACCAGTCGAAGCGTAGACCGTCAGTGGATCTAGAATCAGTACCAGCAGAAAAGGTTGCAAAGGACAAGAGGCTCGGGTTCATCTTCATTTGCAGAAAGGCCGAGGATGCATCAAGCATGATAAAATAAAAGAGTGGACTAACCCTTGATATTGCCACGTAAATTGATGCAACATAACCAAAATATGCCTTTTCCTAGCTTTAATAAGAGCCGTACTTGAGAGGTCATCAAGTTAAGCGTCCCACATGGAGGGGCCAATCACTGTTGTCCATAAACAGATGGCTTAATAGCAAACAAAGATTTCAGCTTGGACAAGCAGAGAGAAGAAATCGTACGCAGGATGGGAATTCGATACCCATGCATGCAGCAGACCACAGGGATTAGCTAGTAAGCTTCACCATCGGCCACTCTTTGCATGCGGCTAGAGCGCGTGGTGCCCTTTGAACAAACTCCCGAAACCAAGTGGACTAGTCGTGGTGCCTGCAGGTTTTGCTTGATTCGGTCAGGAGTGGCTACCCAGCTCCGCCGTCGCCCTTCGTTAGCCATTCGCTGTTACCTCCTTCCCGACAGTAAGTAAGCCTCAAGAATGATGCATGGTAAAACCCCTTGAAGAGGTGCCTATGCTAAGGGATTGAACATTTCCCGACATCCCTGGCATGTCTTCCATCATCGATTTTGCCTTATGCATGGAAAGCAGAGCGGGGTAAAAATTCTGCTTGCTAAGAAGGGCTCACTCTATGAACCGCAAACCTCTAGTCTATCACGAAGTTCAATCTGATATTGTCGTCCTGCAAAATTTGTCGGTGTGTGAGCTGCCTTTTTTCAAAACAGGTTTTGCTTTCTAATTGTCAGATAGAACCTGAAGTCCTTCATCCTTACACAGTTGTGCCAAGTATGGAACAGAAATCGTCGTGTGTGGCACTTAAAGAAAGCAGTGGCTTAAGACACACTTGCGGATAAGAGGACACCCTCAGTTGTCTTACGCTAGATCTGCTACTCTCCTTTTCCAGCCCTGAAAAGGAAAACCATGCAAGGTTTGAGACCCCATCTCAGGTCTGATGAAAGGTTGCAGGCAATGGAAACATCCAATCAGCAGTGCGTTTTTTTTTAGGGTTTAGCTGCAAGCTGTGTGCCAGCTTTGCATCCCAAGGCGCTGTGGCCGTAGTGGTAAAGCGCCTGTCTAGGTAAACAGGAGATCCTGAGTTCGAATCTGCAGCAGTTTCCTTGTCTTTCTTCTTTTGAGCTTCTGAAAGTCAAACCCAAAAAAAGTTATCGCCACGTCTGACGCTCTAGTGCTTCCACAGTCACGAAGGTATAGACCACGTCAGGGGATCTAGAATTAGTGACAGCTACAAGGGCCAAAGGGACAAAGATCTGGCTCATTGTCATGAGCAAGGCCCCGGATGGAGGATGCCACAAGCATGAAAAGTAAAAAGAGGCGACTTAAACCCGTTGATAGCCAATAACTGTATGCCGTATCATAACAAATGCCTCTCTTTCCTAGCTTTAATAAGAGCAGCTGTGGCAGGTCACAGTTAGGTCCACCATGGAGGGGACAATCAATGCGGTCAAGTAAAGGAGGATTAGCAAACAAGATTTCAGCTGGACGAAGCAGAAGAAATCGAAAGGAGGATGGATTCGAAACCATGCATGAGAGCACATGGTAGTAGTCAGTCCATCGCCTTAAACCACTCGGCCACTCTGGTCCATGGTGAGCGCCTGTGGTCCCTTTGACAACTCCCTAAACCAGTGTGGCCTAGCGGTGCTGCAGAGTTTTGCTGATGGTTTGATGCGTTTCGACGCTGAGTGGGTAATACCTCGCCTCTCCACAGTCAAGTACGAGTGCTCAAGAAGATGCATGGAAACCTGCTGAAAGGTGGACCGATGCTAAGGATGCCAAGACCATTTCCAGAATGCCTGGATGGCTTCATCAATCTATGTGGCTTCCTATGATGGAAAGCAGAGCAGGTAAACAGTTCTTGCTCTGCTAAGAATGCGGATCAATACCCTATGGAACGCGCAACTCTAGCTCTCCACGAAGTTCCAGGCTGTGAGTTGTCGTCTGCAATATTTGTCGCGTGGGGTGGATGCCTGTTTCATAACGTTTTGCTTTTATTTACATGACTGAAACTTCAATCTTTTACAAGTTGACGTGCAAGTCAGGAACAGAACTCCAGTACCGGTGTGGGCCCTTAAAGAAGCAGTGAAAAGAATGCGATAAGTGGACAACCTCAGTGTCTACCTAGTGTCTGTCCACACTTCCTTTTTCAGGCCCTGAAAAGAAAAAACCATGAAAGGTGTTGAGTCCACTCCCTCAGGTCTGGAAAGGTTGCAGGCATTGGAAACATCTCCACTAGGCAGTGGCGTTTTTTTAAGCGGCCAAGGATGTGGCCAGCTTTTGCCACACAAGGCGCTGGTGGCAGTTGGTTAAAGCGCCGGCTCTAGTAAACAGGAGATCTTCCTAGGTTCGAATACCCAGCAGTTCTTTCTTTCTTCTTTGAGTTTCTGAAGCCAAACCAATAAAAGGTTATTCGTCACGTCTGACATCTACTTGTCTTTATCACAGTCCGAAGGTTAGACAGTGGGGTGATCTAGAATCGTAACAGCTAAAGCGCAAAGGACAAAGAGGCCTCATCTTATGAGAAGGCCGAGGATGCCATCAAGCAGAAAAAAATAAAAACGAGGGACGTACCCGTGTATGCCACGTAAATTGTAGACATACACAAATATCGCCTCTTCTAGCTTTAATAAGAGCGTATCGTGAGAGGGTTCACAGTAACGGTCCACCAGGACGGGACACTCATCTGCCCTTGTCCAGTAAAAGAGATAGCAGTAACAAAGATTTCGCTGGGACGAAGAGAAGACAAGACGAGGATGGATTCGACAGGCCTGCAGAGCACACAGGATAGAGTCAGGCCTCGCCATTAACCACTCGGCCACTCGCTGGTTGAGCAACCGTGGTCCCTTTGACAAACTCCGAACCAAGGGGCCTAGTCGGTGCTGCAGAGTTTTGCTGATACGGTTCGGGCTGAGTGGGTAACCTCGCTCGTACGTTAAGAAGCATCAAAGGAGCCATGGAAACACCTGAAAGGTGGAACTATGCTAGGGATGCCAAACCATATTTGCAACAGACAGCTGGCATGTCGTTCACTCATCTATTGCTCGTACGCATGGAAGAGAGCAGGTAACAACAGCTTGCCTGTAAGAAGCGGGCTCAATCACCGATGGAACCGATCACCTTTTAGCTCTTCCACGGAAGGTGCCACGCTGCTATTGTGGTCAAATTTGCGGTGTGGATGCCTGTTTTCAAAAACAGTTTTTGCCTTGTTCTAATTGTCATGAATGAAAGCTTAATGCCTTTTACAAGTTGCGTTTTGACAAGTATGGAACAATGAATCTCAGTCCGGGGGCCTTTAACGAAGACAGGTGGCAAACGCTGCGGTAAAGGGAAGCACACCCGTTGTCACCTAGTATTGCTCACTTCTTTTTGCCAGCCTGAAAAGAACAACATGAATGGTTTAGCCACGCAATCAGGTAATGAAAGTGTTGCAGGAATGGAACATCATCCAATGCACGTGGTCGGTTTTACAGTGACACAGTGTGCAGCGTTTTGCCATCACCAAGGCGCTGTGGTTTTGTGTAAACGCCTGTTCGAGTAACACAGAGCTCGAGTTCGAATCTCAGCATGGCCTCTTCTTTCTTCTCTGGTGAGCTTCTGACGCAAACCAAACAAAAGTTCTCGCTAAGTCGGAATCTTATGGTCTTCAAGTGAAGTCAGCCGTAGGGGATCCGATCACGTTCAGGCTAAAGGCTGCTGCAAGACAGGGACGTCATTTTTAATGAGCAGGACGAGATGACACAAGCATGAAAAATAAAATAGTTGGACACCGTGATATGCAGCCTGTGCACATACCCCTTGCCCTTCGATTCTAAGGCCGTTTAGAGCGGGTTCCTAAGGTCACAGGAGGGGCAATCAGGCTAGGAAAAAGAGGACCAACCACGTGGCGGCGACGAGACGAGAACCGCGGGGGCTGGATTTCAACCCAGCTGAGAGCAAACGATTAGGGCATCGCTACCCGGCAACCTAGTCATGGTGAGAGACGGGTCTTAGACAAACCAACAAAAAAGGTGCCTAGGGTTGCTGCGAGTTTTGTGACGGGATGGGAGGAGTGGGTAAAAAAGTTATTCGCTCACGTCTGACATCTTACTTGTCTTTCACACAGTCCGAAGGTAGACCAGTCAGGGGATCTAGAATCAGTACCAGCTAAAGGCTGCAAAGGACAAAGAGGCCTTCATCTTCATGAGAAGGCCGAGGATGCCATCAAGCATGAAAAATAAAAAGAGTGGACTTAACCCGTTGATATGCCACGTAACTTGTATGCCACATAACAAATATGCCTCTTTCCTAGCTTTAATAAGAGCCGTCTTGAGAGGTCACAGTTAAGGTCCACCATGGAGGGGACAATCACTGCTTGTCCAGTAAAAAGAGGATTAGCAAACAAAGATTTCAGCTTGGACGAAGCAGAAGAAATCGACGAGGATGGGATTCGAACCCATGCATGCAGAGCACAATGGATTAGCAGTCCATCGCCTTAACCACTCGGCCACCTCGTCCTGGTGAGCGCCGTGG
>WNYA01000976.1:0-19353 GCA_019512145.1 Engystomops pustulosus | reverse complement strand
TGGTGTGGATGCCTTTTTCAAAACAGTTTTTGCTTTTCTAATTGTCATGACTGAAAGCTTCATCCTTTTACAAGTTGCTGCCAAGTATGGAACAGAACTCCAGTACCGTGTGGGCCCTTAAAGAAAGCAGTGGAAAACGACTGCGGATAAAGGGACACACCTCAGTTGTCTACCTAGTATCTGCTCACCTTCCTTTTTCCAGCCCTGAAAAGAAAAACCATGAAGGTTTGAGCCACCCCATCAGGTCATGAAAGGTTGCAGGAATTGGAAACATCATAGCAGTGGCGTTTTTTTTAAGCTGCACAGCTGTGCCAGCTTTGCCATCACAAGCGCGTGTGCTTAGTTGGTTAAAGCGCCTGTCTAGTAACACGGAGATCCTGATTTTGAATCTCAGCAGTGCCTTTCTTTTCTCTTTTGAGTTCTGAAGCAAACCAAAAAAAGTTATTCGCTCACTCTGACATCTTACTTGTCTTTCACACAGTCCGAAGGTAGACCAGTCAGGGGATCTAGAATCAGTACCAGCTAAAGGCTGCAAAGGACAAAGAGGCCTTCATCTTCATGAGAAGGCGAGGATGCCATCAAGCATGAAAAATAAAAAGAGTGGACTTAACCCGTGATATGCCACGTAACTTGTATGCCACATAACAAATATGCCTCTTTCCTAGCTTTAATGAGCCGTCTTGAGAGGTCACAGTAAGGTCCACCATGGAGGGGACAATCACTGCTTGTCCAGTAAAAAGAGGATTAGCAAAAAGATTTCAGCTTGGACGAAGCAGAAGAAATCGACGAGGATGGGATTCGAACCCATGCATGCAGAGCACAGGATTAGCAGTCCATCGCCTTAACCACCGGCCACCTCGTCTGGTGAGCGCCGTGGTTCCCTTTGACAAACTCCCAAACAAGGTTGCCTAGTCGGTGCCTGCAGAGTTTTGCGACGGTCATGGGCTGAGTGGGTCATACCTCGCCCTACAGTAAGTAATGCCTCAAGAAGATGCATGGAAAACCCTTGAAAGGTGGACCTATGCTAAGGGATGCCAAACCATTTCCAGACATCCCTGGCATGTCTTCCATCCATCTATTCTGCTTATGCATGGAAAGCAGAGCAGGTAACAATTCTTGCTCTGTAAGAAGCGGCTCAATCACCTATGGAACCGCAAACCTCTAGTCTCCACGAAGTTCCAGCTTGCTATGTCGTTGCAAATTTGTCGGTGTGGATGCTTTTTCAAAACAGTTTTTGCTTTTCTAATTGTCATGACTGAAAGCTTCATCCTTTTAAAGTTGCTGCAAGTATGGAACGAACTCCAGTACCGTGTGGGCCCTTAAAGAAAGCAGTGGAAAACGACTGCGGATAAAGGGACACACCTCAGTTGTCTACCTAGTATCTGCTCACCTTCCTTTTTCCAGCCCTGAAAAGAAAAACCATGAAGGTTTGAGCCACCCCATCAGGTCTGAAAGGTTGCAGGAATTGGAAACATCCAATAGCAGTGGGCGTTTTTTTAAGCTGCACAGCTGTGCCAGCTTTGCATCACAAGGCGCTGTGGCTTAGTTGGTTAAAGCGCCTGTCTAGTAAACAGGAGATCCTGAGTTCGAATCTCAGCAGTGCCTTTCTTTCTTCTCTTTTGAGCTTCTGAAGCAAACCAAAAAAAGTTATTCGCTACGTTGACATCTTACTTGTCTTCACACAGTCCGAAGGTAGACCAGTCAGGATCTAGAATCAGTACCAGCTAAAGGCTGCAAAGACAAAGAGGCCTTCACTTCATGAGAAGGCCGAGGATGCATCAAGCATGAAAAATAAAAAGAGTGGACTTAACCCGTTGATATGCCACGTAACTTGTATGCCACATAACAAATATGCCTTTTCCTAGCTTTAATAAGAGCCGTCTTGAGAGGTCACAGTTAAGTCCACCATGGAGGGGACAATCACTGCTTGTCCAGTAAAAAGAGGATTAGCAAACAAAGATTTCAGCTTGGACGAAGCGAGAAGAAATCGACGAGGATGGGATTCGAACCATGCATGCAGAGCACAATGGATTAGCAGTCCATGCCTAACCACTCGGCCACCTCGTCCTGGTGAGCGCCGTGGTTCCCTTTGACAAACTCCCAAACCAAGTGTGCCTAGTCGGTGCTGCAGAGTTTTGCTGATCGGTCATGGGCTGAGTGGGTCATACCTCGCCTCCTACATAGTAGTAATGCTCAAGAAGATGCATGGAAAACCCTTGAAAGGTGGACCTATGCTAAGGGATGCCAAACCATTTCCAGACATCCCTGGCATGTCTTCCATCCATCTATTCTGCCTTATGCATGGAAAGCAGAGCAGGTAACAATTTTGCTCTGCTAAGAGCGGCTCAATCACCTATGGAACCGCAAACCTCTAGCTCTCCACAAGTTCCAGCTGCTATTGTCGTCTGCAAATTGTCGGTGTGGATGCCTTTTTCAAAAAGTTTTTGCTTTTCTAATTGTCAGACTGAAAGCTTCATCCTTTACAAGTTGCTGCCAAGTATGGAACAGAAATCCAGTACCGTGTGGGCCCTTAAAGAAAGCAGTGGAAAACGATGCGGATAAGGGACACACCTCAGTTGTCTACCTAGTATCTGCTCACCTTCCTTTTTCCAGCCCTGAAAAGAAAAAAACATGAAGGTTTGAGCCACCCCATCAGGTCATGAAAGGTTGCAGGAATTGGAAACATCAATAGCAGTGGCGTTTTTTTTAAGCTGCACAGCTGTGCCAGCTTTGCCATCACAAGGCGCTGTGGCTTAGTTGTTAAAGCGCCTGTCTAGTAAACAGGAGATCCTGAGTTCGAATCTCAGCAGTGCCTTTCTTTCTTCTTTTGAGCTTCTGAAGCAACCAAAAAAAAGTTATTCGCTCACGTCTGACATCTTACTTGTCTTTCACACAGTCCGAAGGTAGACCAGTCAGGGGATCTAGAATCAGTACCAGCTAAAGGCTGCAAAGGACAAAGAGGCCTTCATTTCATGAGAAGGCCGAGGATGCCATCAAGCATGAAAAATAAAAGAGTGGACTTAACCCGTTGATATGCCACGTAACTTGTATGCCACATAAAAATATGCCTCTTTCCTAGCTTTAATAAGAGCCGTTGAGAGGTCACAGTTAAGTCCACCATGGAGGGGACAATCACTGCTTGTCCAGTAAAAAGAGGATAGCAAACAAAGATTTCAGCTTGGAAGAACGAGAAGAAATCGACGAGGATGGGATTCGAACCCATGCATGCAGAGCACAATGGATTAGCAGTCCATCGCCTTAACCACTCGCCACCTCGTCCTGGTGAGCGCCGTGGTTCCCTTTGACAAATCCCAAACCAAGTGTGCCTAGTCGGTGCTGCAGAGTTTTGCTGATCGGTCATGGGCTGAGTGGGTCATACCTCGCCTCTACAGTAAGTAATGCCTCAAGAAGAGCATGGAAAACCCTTGAAGGTGGACCTATGCTAAGGGATGCCAAACCATTTCCAGACATCCCTGGCATGTTTCCATCCATCTATTCTGCTTATGCATGGAAAGCAGAGCAGGTAACAATTCTTGCTCTGCTAAGAAGCGGCTCAATCACCTATGGAACCGCAAACCTCTAGCTCTCCACGAAGTTCCAGCTGCTATTGTCGTCTGCAAATTTGTCGGTGTGGATGCCTTTTTCAAAACAGTTTTTGCTTTTCTAATTGTCATGACTGAAAGCTTCATCCTTACAAGTTGCTGCAAGTATGGAACAGAACTCCAGTACCGTGTGGGCCTTAAAGAAAGCAGTGGAAAACGACTGCGGATAAGGGACACACCTCAGTTGTCTACTCGTATCTGCTCACCTTCCTTTTTCCAGCCCTGAAAGAAAAAAACCATGAAGGTTTGAGCCACCCCATCAGGTCATGAAAGGTTGCAGGAATTGGAAACATCCAATAGCAGTGGCGTTTTTAAGCTGCACAGCTGTGCCAGCTTTGCCATACAAGGCGGTGTGGCTTAGTTGGTTAAAGCGCCTGTCTAGTAAACAGGAGATCCTGAGTTCGAATCTCAGCAGTGCCTTTCTTCTTCTCTTTGAGCTTCTGAAGCAAACAAAAAAAAGTTATTCGCTCACGTCTGACATCTTACTTGTCTTTACACAGTCCGAAGGTAGACCAGTCAGGGGATCTAGAATCAGTACCAGTAAAGGCTGCAAAGGACAAAGAGGCCTTCATCTTCATGAGAAGGCCGAGGATGCCATCAAGCATGAAAAAAAAAGAGTGGACTACCCGTTGATATGCCACGTAACTTGTATGCCACATAACAAATATGCCTCTTTCCAGCTTAATAAGAGCCGTCTTGAGAGGTCACAGTTAAGGTCCACCATGGAGGGGACAATCATGCTTGTCCAGTAAAAAGAGGTAGCAAACAAAGATTTCAGCTTGGACGAAGCAGAAGAAATCGACGAGGATGGGATTCGAACCCATGCATGCAGAGCACAATGGATGCAGTCCATCGCCTTAACCACTCGGCCACCTCGTCCTGGTGAGCGCCGTGGTTCCCTTTGAAAACTCCCAAACCAGTGTGCCTAGTCGGTGCTGCAGAGTTTTGCTGATCGGTCATGGGCTGAGTGGGTCATACCTCGCCTCTACAGTAAGTAATGCCTCAAGAAGATGCATGGAAAACCCTTGAAAGGTGGACCTATGCTAAGGGATGCCAAACATTTCCAGACATCCCTGGCAGTCTCCATCCATATATCTGCCTTATGCATGGAGCAGAGCAGGTAACAATTCTTGCTCTGCTAAAAGCGGCTCAATCACCTATGGAACCGCAAACCTCTAGCTCTCCACGAAGTTCCAGCTGCTATTGTCGTCTGCAAATTTGTCGGTGTGGATGCTTTTCAAAACAGTTTTTGCTTTTCTAATTGTCATGACTGAAAGCTTCATTTTACAAGTTGTGCCAAGTATGGAACAGAACTCCAGTACCGTGTGGGCCCTTAAAGAAAGCAGTGGAAAACGACTGCGATAAAGGGACACACCTCAGTTGTCTACCTAGTATCTGCTCACCTTCCTTTTTCCAGCCCTGAAAAGAAAAACCATGAAGGTTTGAGCCACCCCATCAGGTCATGAAGGTTGCAGGAATTGGAAACATCCAATAGCAGTGGCGTTTTTTTTAAGCTGCACAGCTGTGCCAGCTTTGCATCACAAGGCGCTGTGGTTAGTTGGTTAAAGCGCTGTCTAGTAAACAGGAGATCCTGAGTTCGAATCTCAGCAGTGCCTTTTTCTTCTTCTCTTTGAGCTTCTGAAGCAAACCAAAAAAAGTTATTCGCTCACGTCTGACATCTTACTTGTCTTTCACACAGTCCAGGTAGACCAGTCAGGGGATCTAGAATCAGTACCAGCTAAAGGCTGCAAAGGACAAAGAGGCCTTCATCTTCATGAGAAGGCCGAGGATGCCATCAAGCATGAAAAATAAAAAGAGTGGACTTAACCCGTTGATATGCCACGTAACTTGTATGCCACATAACAAATATGCCTCTTTCCTAGCTTTAATAGAGCCGTCTTGAGAGGTCACAGTTAAGGTCCACCATGGAGGGGACAATCACTGTGTCCAGTAAAAAGAGGATTAGCAAACAAAGATTTCAGCTTGGACGAAGCAGAAGAAATCGACGAGGTGGGATTCGAACCCATGCATGCAGAGACAATGGATTAGCAGTCCATCGCTTAACCACTCGGCCACCTCGTCCTGTGTGGCGCCAGTGGTTCCCTTGACAAACTCCCAAACCAAGTGTGCCTAGTCGGTTGCGCTGCAGAGTTTGCGATCGGGTCATGGGCTGAGTGGTCATACCTCGCTCCTACATCGTAAAGTAAGTAATGCCTCAGAAAGATGCTCATGGATGGGAAAACCCTTGAAAGGGGGACTTTTGCTAAGGGATGCCAAACCATTTCAGACATCCCTGCATGTCTTCCTCCATCTTATTAGGCCTTATTGCATTGGCAAGCCGAGCAGGTAACAAATTCTTGCTCTGCTACGAAGCGGGCTCAATCACCTATGACCGCAACTCTAGATATCCACGAAAGTTCAAGCTGCTATTGTCGTCTGCAAATTTGTCGGTGTGGATGCCTTTTTCAAACCATTTTTGCTTTTCTAATGGTCATGATGAAAGCTCATACTTTACAAGTTGATGCCAAGTATGGAAACCGAACCCCGTACCGTGTGGGGCCCTTAAAGCAAAGCAGTGGAAAACGATCTGCGGATAAAGGGACACACCTCAGTTGTCCTACCTAGTATCTGCTCACCTTCCTTTTTTGCCAGCCTGAAAAAGAAAAAACCATGAAGTTTGAGGCCACCCCATAAGGTTCATGAAAGGTTGCAGGAATTGGAAAAATCCAATAGCCCAGTGGCGTTTTTTTTGAAGCTGCACCAGCTGTGCCAGCTTTGCCATCACAAGCGCATGTGGCTTAGTTGTTTTAACCGCCTGTCTAGTAAACAGAGATCCTGCTGAGTCATCGAATCTCAAGCAGGCTTTTCTCTTCTTACTCTTTGAGCTTCTGAAGCAAACCACAAATAAAGTGATTCGCTCACGTTCTGATCATCGTTACTTGTCTTCACACAGGTCCGAATGTTAGACCAGTCAGGGGATTCTAGAATCAGTTACCATTAAAGGCTGCAAAGGACAAAGAGGCCTTCATCTTCATGAGAAGGCGAGGATGCCATCAAGCATGAAAAATAAAGAGTGAGACTTTACCGTTGATTTTATGCCACGTAACTTGTATGCCACATAACAAATAGGCCTCTTTCCTAGCTTTATAAGAGCCGTCTTGAGAGGGTCCACAGTTAAGGTCCACCTGGAGGGGACATCACTGTTGTCCAGTAAAAAGAGATTAGCAAACAAAGATTTCAGCGTGGAGCGAACAGAGAAGAAATCGACGAGGATGGGATTCGAACCCATTGCATGCAGAGCCACAAGGATTAGCAGTCCATCGCCTTAACCACTCGGCCACCTCGCTGGTGAGCGCCGTGTTCCCTTTGACAAAATCCCAAACCAAGTGTTGCCTAGTCGGGCCTGCAGAGTTTTGCTGATCGGTCATGGGCTGGTGGGTCATACCTCGCCTCCTACGTAAGTAATGCCTCAAGAAGATGCATGGAAAAACCCTTGAAAGGTGGCTATGCTAAGGGATGCCCAAACCATTCCAGACATCCCTGGCATGTCTTCATCCATCTATTCTGCCTTATGCATGGAAAGCAGAGCAGGTAACAATTCTTGCTCTGCTAAGAAGCGGCTCAATCACCTATGGAACCGCAAACCTCTAGCTCTCACGAAGTTCCAGCTGCTTTGTCGTTGCAAATGTGTCGGTGTGGATGCCTTTTTCAAAACAGTTTTTGCTTTTCTAATTGTCATGACTGAAAGCTTCATCCTTTACAAGTTGCTGCAAGTATGTGAACAGAACTCCAGTACCGTGTGGGCCCTTAAAGAAAGCAGGGAAAACGACTGCGGATAAGGGACACACCTCAGTGTTATACCCTAGTATCTGCGCACCTTCCTTTTCCAGCCTGGAAAAGAAAAACCATGAAGGTTTGAGCCACCCATCAGGTCAGAAAGGTTGCAGGAATTGGAAACATCCAATAGCAGTGGCGTTTTTTAAGCTGCACAGCTGTGCCAGCTTGCCTCACAAGGCGCTGTGGCTTAGTTGGTTAAAGCGTGTCTAGTAAACAGGAGATCCTGAGTTCGAATCTAGCAGTGCCTTTTTCTTCTCTTTCAGATTCTGAAGCAAACCAAAAAAAGTTATTCGCTCACGTCTGACATCTACTGTCTTTCACACAGTGAAGCTGAGACTAGATCAGTCAGGGGGATCTAGAATCAGTACAGCTAAAGGCTGCAAAGGACAAGAGGCCTTCATCCATGAGAAGGTCCGAGGATGCCATCAAGCATGAAAATAAAAAGAGTGGACTTAACCCGTTGATATGCCACGTAACTGTATGCCACATAACAAATATGCCTTTTCCTAGCTTTAATAAGAGCGTTTGAGTAGGTCACAGTTAAGGTCCACCGGAGGGGACAATCACTGCTCCTGTTGTCCAGTAAAAAGAGGATTAGCAAACAAAGATTTCAGCTTGGACGAAGCAGAGAAGAAATCGACAGGATGGGATTCGAACCCATGCATGCAGAGCACAATGGATTAGCAGTCCATCGCCTTAACCACTCGGCCACTCGTCCTGGTGAGCCGTGGTTCCTTTGACAAACTCCCAAACCAAGTGTGCTAGTCGGTGCCTGCACGAGTTTGCTGATCGGTCATGGGCTGAGTGGGGTCATACCTCTCGCTCCTACAGTAAGAATGCCTCAAGAAGATGCATGAAAACCCTGGAAAGGGGACTATGCTAAGGGATGCCAAACCATCTCAGACATCCCTGGCATGTCTTCCATCCATCTATTCTGCCTTATGCATTGGAAAGCAGAGCAGGTAACAATTCTTGCTCTGCTAAGAAGCGGCTCAATCACCTATGGAACCGCAAAACTCTAGCTCTCCCACGAAGTTCCAGCTGCTATTGTCGTCTGCAAATTTGTCGGTGTGGATGCCTTTTTCAAAACAGTTTTTGCTTTTCTAATTGTCATGACTTGAACGCTCATCCTTTTACAAGTTGTGCCAGTATGGAACAGAAACTCCAGTACCGGTGGGCCCTCTAAAGAAAGCAGTGAAAAAGACTGCGGATAAAGGGACACACTCAGTTGTCATACCTGTATCTGCTCACCTTCCTTTTCAGCCCTGAAAAGAAAAACCATGAAGGTTGAGCCACCCATCAGGTCATGAAAGGTTGCAGGAATTGGAAAACATCCAATAGCAGTGGCGTTTTTTTAAGCTGCACAGCTGTGCAGCTTTGCCATCACAAGGCGCTGTGGCTTAGTTGGTTAAAGCGCCTGTCTAGTAAACAGGAGATTCCGAGTTCGAATATCAGCAGCGCTTTCTTTCTTCTCTTTTGAGCTTCTGAAAGCAAACCAAAAAAGTTATTCGCACGTCGACATCTTACTTGTCTTTCACACAGTCCGAAGGTAGACCAGTCAGGGGATCTAGAATCAGTACCACTAAAGGCTGCAAAGACAAAGAGGCCTTCATATTCATGAGAAGGCCGAGGATGCCATCAAGCATGAAAAAATAAAAGAGTGGACTTAAACCGTGATATCCACGTAACTGTATGCCCATAACAAATATGTCTTTTCCTAGCAATAAGAGCCGCTCTTGAGAGGTCACGTTAAGGTCCACCTGAAGGGGGACAATCATGCTTGTCCAGGTAAAAAGAGGATAGCAAACAAAGATTTCAGCTTGGACGAAGAAGAGAAGAAACTCGACGAGGATTGGGATTCAAACCCATGGCATGCAGAGCACAATTGGATTAGGAGTCCTCGCCGTAACCACTCGGCACACCTGTCCTGGTGAGCGCCGTGTGGTCTCCTTGACAAACTCCCAAGAATCCAAGTGTGCCTAGTCGGGTGCCTGTTACAGACGTTTTGCTTGAACCGTGTCATGGGTGAGTGGGTAGACCCTCCGCCCTATACAGTAAGTTAGAGGCCTCAATGAGAGAATGTGAAACCCTGAAAGGTGGACTATGTCAAGGGATGCATAATTTCCAGCATGCATCCCCGGATTGTCTTCCATCCTCCTATTCTGCCCTTATGCATGGAAGCAGAGCAGGTAACAATTGCTTCCTGTCTGCTAGAATCGGCTCAATCACTATGAACCGCCAAAACCTCTATGTCTCTCCACGATAAGTTCCAGCTGCTATTGTCGTCTGGCAATATTGTCGGTGTGGAGCCTTTTAGTCAAACACGTTTTGTTTCTATGGTCATGAATGAAGGCTTATCCTTTTACAAGTGCTGCCAAGTAGGTAACAAGAATCCACCAAGATAGTGGGGCCCTTTAAAGAAGCAGATGGAAACGATGCGGATAAAGGACACACCTCGTTGTCTACCTAGTATGCATACACTTCCTTTCCAGCCACTGATAAAGAAAAACCCATTGAGGTGAGGCCACTCCATCAGGTAATGAAAGGTTGCAAGGAATTGGAAACATCTAATAGCAGTGGCGTTTTTTTAAGTGCCACAAGCGTGCCAGATTTGCCATAACACGAGGCGCTGTGGCTTCGTTGGTTTAAAGGGCCTCGTCTAGTAAACTAGGAGATCATGAGTGTGAATCTCAGCAGTGACCGTGTTTTCTTCTTTTGGCTCGAAGCAAACTCAAAAAAAGTTCTTCGCTCAGTTCTGCATTCTTACGTTGTCTCTCACACAGTTGCCCGAGTAGCCGCAGTCAGGGCATATCGACATCAGTGTACCAGACTAAGGCTGCAAGGACAAAGAGCGCCTTCATTTCATGAGAAGGGCGCACAGGATGGCCTTCAAGCATGACAAAAATAAAAAGAGCTGGACTTAACTCCGTTGAATGCCACTACTGTATGCGCACATCACATCCACAACACAATGCCTCTTTCACTAGCTCTTATAAGAGCCCGTTTGAGAGTGTACGTTAAGGTTCCACCGTATGAGGGGGACAATACGCTTGTCCAGTAAAAGAGGATTAGAAACAAAGATTTCAGCTTGGACGAAGCAGAAGAAACAACGACGATGGAGATTCGAACCCATGCATGGCTAGAGCAGAATGCACTAGGATTTAGCAGTCCATCGCCTTAACCTATCTCGGCACCCTTCTCCCCTGGTCGAGCAGCTGGTCCCGTTGACAAAAACTCCCAAAACACTAGTTGCCTAGTCGGTGCTGCAGAGTTTGTAGATTCGGTCATGGGGTAGGGGGTCATACCTCGCCTCCACAGTAAGTTAATGCCTTCAAGAAGGATGATGAAAACCCTTGAGAAGGTGGACCTTATGCTAAGGGAGCCCAAACCATTTCGCAGACATCCCTGGCATGTCTTCTCATCCAGCTATCTGCCTTATGCATGGAAGAGAGAGGTAGTAACAATCTTGCTCTGCTAAGAGGCAGGCCCAATCACTAGGACCGCAAACATCTAGGTCCACACAAGTTCCAGCTGCTATGTGTCTGAAAGTTTGTCGGTTGTGAGCCTGCCTTTTGACAAAACAGTTTTTTGCTTCTAATTGTCAGAGGAACTGAAGCTTCATCCTTTACGAAGTTGCTGACCAAGTATAGCGTAACCAGGACTCCCAGTAACGGTGGGCCCTTAAGAAAGCAGTGGGAAAATCCGACGCGGATATAAAGGGAGCCACACCTCAGTTGTCTACGAGTATCTGCTCATTCAGCTTTTTCCAGCCTGAAAAAAGAAACCTTGGAAGGATTGAGCCACCCCAATCAGGTCGATGAAAGGGTGCAGGAAATTGGAACACATCAATAGCAGTGGCGTTTTTGTAAGACTGCCAAGTGTTGCCAGCTTTGCCGTATCACCAAGGCCTTGTGGCTAGTGGTTAAAGCACGGCACTGTCACGTAAGACGGAGATCCTGAGGTTCGAATCCTAGCACGTCTGCCTTTCTTCGATTCTCTGTTGAGCTTCTGAACGCAAACCAAAAACAAGCTATTCGTGCACGGCACTTGACATCTTACTGTGCTTTGACACACAGTCCGAGGGATAGACCAGTCAGGGATCTAGAATCAGTACCAGCTAAAGGATCAAAGGACCAAGAGCCGGTCATTTCATTGCCGAAGGCGAGGATGCATCAAGCATGAAAATAAAACGAGTGGACTAACCCGTTGATATGCACGTAAATCTGATGCCACATAAAAATATGCCTCTTTCCTAGCTTTAATAAGAGCCGTCTTGAGATGGTCATCAAGTTAAGGTCCCCCTGGAGGGGACAATCACTGTGTCCATAAACAGAGGCTTAGCAGCATCAAAGTTTCAGCTGGACTAAAGCAGCGGAGAAATCGACGGGATGTGGATCGATACATGCAGGCAGCAGCACCAATGGATTAGCTAGTCAATGCCCTTCAAACCACTCGGCAACCTCGTGTCTGAGTCCTGGTGACGCGTGGTTCCTTGCCAAAAACTCCAAACCAAGTGTGCACTAGTCACGGTGCTCTGCAGAGTTTGTGATTCGCGTCATGGGCTGGCGTGGTCCACCTACCTTCCCCTCCGCCTCCTGTTTCACGCACGTGTTTCTCCCCCGACAGTAAGTAGCCTCAATGAATATGCGCATGGAAAAACCCCTTGAAGAGGTGTGCCTCTGCTAAGGGATGTGTGCCAACCATTTCCCAGACATCTCCCTGGGCCATGTCTTCCATCCATCTCATTCTGCCTATGCATGGAAACCAGAGCAGGTTAACAATTCTTGCTTGCTAAGAAGGGGCTCAATCATCTATGAACCGCAAACCTTAGTCTCCACGAAGTTACAGTTGTCATTGTCGTCTGCAAATTTGTCGGTGTGGAGTCTGCCGTTTTTCAAAACAGGTTTTGTCCCTTTCTAATTGTCAGATGGATGGAAAGTCTTTCATCCGTTACAAGTTGCTGCATAGTAAAACACTCAGTACTCGTGTGGCACATAAAGAAAGCAGTGGCTTAATGACCGACTTGGCGGATAAATGGGGCACCACACCTCAGTTGTCTTACCTAGATTCTGCTCACATTCCTTTTTCCAGCCACTGAAAACGACAAAACCATGAAGGTTTGAGCCACCCCATCTAGGTCATGAAAGGTTGCAGGAATGGAAACACTACAATAGCAGTGGCGTGTTTTTATAGTGCACAGCTGTTGCCAGCTTTGCCCACAAGGCGTGTGGCCGTTAGTGGTTTTAAAGCGCCTGTCAGGTAAACCGTGGTCCTGAGTTCGAATCTCAGCAGTTCGCTTTCTTTCTTCTTTTGGCTTCTGAAGTAAACCCAACTAAAGTTATCGCTCACGTCTGACGAGCTTACTTGTACTTCACACAGTCAACGCAGAGACCAGTTCGGTGTGACTCTAGACATTTCAGTACAGCTACGGGCGAAGGACACAATGCTGCTTCAGTCTATGAGCAAGGCCGATTTGGATGCCATCAGCATGAAAAGAAAAAAGAGCGGGACTAACCGTTGATTATGCCACGTAACTGTATGCGTATCATACAAAGACTGCCTGTCTTTTCCAGTCTTAAATAAGAGCCGTCTTGAGAGGGGTCACAGTTAAGGTCCACACGTGGGGGGACAATTCACTGCGTCCAGTAAAGAGGGGATTAGCAAACAAAGATTTCAGCTTTGGACGAAAGACAGAAGAAATCGACAGGAGTGGGATTCGAACCCATGCATGCAGAGCACAATGGTATAGCAGTCCATCGACCCTTAAACCACTCGGGCCCACTCTCGTCCTGGTGCGCGCCGTGGTCCTTGACAAACTCCT
Organism: Engystomops pustulosus; assembly: GCA_019512145.1. Taxonomy (NCBI): domain Eukaryota; kingdom Metazoa; phylum Chordata; class Amphibia; order Anura; family Leptodactylidae; genus Engystomops; species Engystomops pustulosus. Next base: position 6,093 of record WNYA01000976.1, on the reverse strand, counting down.
AAACCAAGTGTCTAGTCGGTGCTGGCAGAGTTTTGCGGATCGGTTGGCGTTTTTTCACGGGTGAGGGGTGGGTCAGTACTCGCTCTCCTCAGTCAAGTACTGGCCCAAGAAGATGCATGGAAAACCTTTGAAGGTGGACCATGTAAGGGATGCCAAGACCATTTCCCAGACATGCCCTGGCATGTTCCCACCATCTATCTTGCCTTTATGCATGGAAAGCAGAGCAGGTAACAATTTTTGTTGCTAAGAGCGGTCAATCCTATGGAACCGCAACTCTCGGCTCTCCACGAAGTTCCAGGCTGCTGATTGTCGTTGCAAATTTGTCGGTGGGAATGCCGTTTCATAAACGTGTTTGCTTTTCAATGTCATGACTGAACAGCTTCATCCTTTTTACAAGTTGTGCAATATGGAACAGAACTCCAGTAGTGTGGGCCCTTAAAGAAAGCAGTGGAAAACGACTGACGGATAAAGGGACACCTCAGTTGTCTACCTAGTATATGTGCACCTCCTTTTCCAGCCCATGAAAAGAAAAAACCCATGAAGGTTGAGTCCACTCCCATCAGGTCGGAAGGTTGCAGAATTGGAAACATCCATACGCAGTGGCGTTTTTTTAAGCGGCTAAGCTGTGCCCAGCTTGCGCCACTACAAGGCGCTGGGCTTAGTGGTAACGAGCCGGCCTTAGTAGTAACAGGAGATCTGGTGTTCGGAATACCAGCAGTGCTTTCTTTCTTTTCTTTTTGAGCTCTGAAGCAACCAAAAAAGTTATTCGCAGTCTGACAATCTTACTTGGTCTTTATCACAGTCCGAAGGTAGACCAGTGGGCGTGATCTAGAATACTAGTACCAGCGAAAGTGCAGACAAAGAGGCCTTCATCTTCATGAGAAGGCCGAGAGCTGCCAATCAAAGCAGAAAAAAGATAAAAGAGTGGACGTAAACCTTGATTGCCCGTAACGATTGTATGACATATACAAAATTATGGCTCTTTCTAGCTTTAATAAGAGCGTCTGAGAGGTCACAGTTAACGTCCCCAGGAGGGAGCCCAATCAACTGTTGTCCAGTAAAAGATGGATATAGCAGAACAAAGATTTCAGCTTGGAAAGCAGAAAGACAGAAGATCGTACGCAGGATGGGAATCGACCCAGCATGCAGAGCCACAGTGGATTAGCAGTACAGTGCCTTAACCACTCGGGCCACCTTCGTCCTGGTAGAGCAGCCGTGGTTCCCTTTGACAAACTCCAAACAGACTAGGGCCTTAGTCGTGTGCTGCAGAGTTTGCTGATCGGTCATGGGCTGAGTGGGTCAACCTACGCCCGTACAGTAAGTAATGCACTCACAAGATGCATGCGAAAACCTGAAAGGTGACTATGCTAGGGATGCCAAACCATTCAGAGATCCCTGGCAGTCGTTCCACATCGATTTTGCTTATTGCATGGAAAGCAGAGCAGGGGGTAACAACATTCTCTTGCTAAGAAGCGGGGCTCAATCTCCTATGGAAACCGCAACCTTAGCTCATCCACGAAGTGAAGCTGCTATTGTCGTCCTGCAAAATTTGTCGGCAGTGTGGACTGCCTTTTCAAACAACAGTGTTTTGCTTTCTAATTGTCATGACTGAAAGCTTCATGCCTTTTACAAGTCGTTGGTTGCGCAAACGTATGGAAAAGATAATTCCCGTACCGTGTGGGCCTTAACGAGAAAGCAGGTGGCACACACTGACGGATAAAGGGCAGCACCCTCAGTTGTCTACTGATCTGCTACTCTCCTTTTCCAGCCCTGAAAAGGAAAATCCATGAATGGTTTGAGCCACACCGCATTCAGGTCAGATGAAAGTGTGCAGGCAATGGTAAACATCCAATGCAGTGGCGTTTTTTTTTAGCGTTTTAAAGCTGACAAGCTGTGTGCCAGCGTTTTGCCATCATCCAGGCGCTGTGGCTTAGTTGTGTAAAGCGCCGCTGTCTAGGTAACACAGAGATTCTGTAGTTCGAATCGAGGCATGTGCCTTTCTTGTCTTCTTGTGAGCTTCTGAGGCAAACCCCAAAAAAAGAGTTATTCGCCACGTCTGCACCCCTTACTGTCTTACACATGTCCGAAAGGTTTAGGACCTCGTCAGGGGATCTAGAATCAGTGACCATCTACAAGGTGGCCAAAGGGACAAAGAGGCTCATCTTTCATGAGAAGGCCCCCGGAGGAGGATGCCACAAGCATGAAAATAAAAAGAGTGCGACTTAACCCGTTGAGATGCCAATAACTGTATGACCACATAACAAATAGCCCTCTTTCCTAGCTTAATAAGAGCAGTAGTGGCAGGTCACATTAAGGTCCACCGTGGAGGGGACAATCAATGCTTGTAAGTAAAAGGAGGATTAGGAAAACAAGAGTTCAAGCTTGGACGAAGCAGAAGAAATCGAGAGGATGGATTCGAAACCATGCATGAGAGCACCATGGAGTAGCTCAGTCCATCGCCTTAACCCACTCGGGCCACTGGTCATGTGTGAGCGCCTGTGGTTCCCTTTGACAACTCCCAAACAGTGGGCCTAGGCGGTGCCTGAAGAGTTGCTGATGGGCATGGCGACGGGTGGGTAATACCTCGCCTCCTACAGTAAGTAATGCCTCAAGAAGATGCATGGAAACCCTGAAAGGTGGACCTATGCTGAAGGATGCCAAACCATTTCCAGAATGCCCCTGGAATTGGCTTCATAAATCTAGTGGGCATTCTGAATGGAAAGCAGAGAGGGTAAAACATTCTTGCTCTGCTAAGAAGCGGTCAATCACCCTATGGAACCGCACCCTCTAGCTCTCCACGAAGTTCAGCTGTAGTTGTCGTCTGCAAATATTTGCGGTGTGGAGCCTTTTCAAAACAGTTTTGCTTTCTATTGTCATGGACTGAAACTTCAATCCTTTTACAAGTTGCGTGCCCAAGTCAGGAACAGAACTCAGTACGGTGTGGGCCCTTAAAGAAGCAGTGGGAAAAGGAATGCGGATAAAGTGGACAACCTCAGTGTCTACCTAGGATCTGCTCAACGTCCTTTTTCAGGCCCTGAAAGAAAAACCAGGAAGGGTTGAAGCCACACCCCATCAGGTCATGAAAGGTTGCAGGCATTGGAAAACATCTCCCAATAGGCAGTGGCGTTTTTTTAAGCTGCACAGATGGGCCAGCTTGCCATCTACAAGAGCTGTTGGCGAGTTGGTTAAATGCGCCTGTCTAGTAAACAGGAGATTTCCTGAGTTCGAATCCCAGCAGTTGCTTTCTTTCTTCTCTTGAGTTTCTGAAGCAAACCCATAAAAGTTATGTCGTCACGTCTGACATCTACTGTCTTTACCACAGTCGAAGGTTAGAAACGTCAGGGGATTATGATCTAACAGCTGAAAGCTGCACAGGACAAAGAGGCCGTCATCTTATGAGAAGGCCGAGGATGCCATAAGCATGAAGAAAAATAAAAACGAGGGACTTCCCCGTGTATGCCACGTAAATTGTATATGCCAAATACCAAATTATCGCCTCGTTCCTAGCTTTAATAAGAGCGTATCGTGGAGGGTTCACAGTACGGTCACCATGGCGGGACTACTCACTGCCCTTGTCCGTAAAGAGATAGCAAACAAAGATTTCGGGGACGAAAGAGAAGAAAAGACGAGGATGGGATTCGAACCAGCCTGCAGAGCACAAGGATGAGCAGGCCATCGCATTAACACTCGGAAACATAGTCTGTTGAGCCCCGTGGTCACTTGTGACAAACTCCCGAACCAAGGGGCCTAGTCGGTGCCTGCGAGTTTTGCTGATCGGTTCAGGGGCTGAGGGGTAACCTCGCTCTACAGTTAAGTAAGCCTCAGAAGGAGGCCATGGAATACACCCTGAAAAGGTGGAATATGCTAAGGGATGCCAAACATATTTCCAGACAGCTGGCATGTTTCACTCATCTATATGCCCGTACGCGTGGAAGAGAGCAGTGTAACAATTTGGCTTGTAAGAAGCGTCAATCCCAAGGAACCGACACCTAGAATGCTCTTCCACGGAGAGGGTGCCCGCTGTGCTATTGTGGTGCAAATTGCGGTGTGGAGCCGTTTTCACTAACAGTTTTTGCTCTTAGTTCTAATTGTCTGAATGAAAGCTTCATCCCTGTACAAGTTGCATGACAAGTATGGAACAGAACTCTAGTCCGGGGGGCCTTAAAGAAGCAGTGGAACGCCTGCGGCTCAACAGGGGAACACCGTGTCACCTAGTATTGTCCTTCCTTTTTGCCAGCCTGGAAAAGAACAACATGAAGGTTTAGCCATCCATCAGGTCATGGAAGGTTGCAGGATTGGCAACATCCTCCACTAAGCCGTGGCGGTTTAAGTGACCAGTGTGCAGCTTTGCCATCACAAGGCGCTGTGGTTTTTGGTCAAAACGCCTGTTCGTAAACAGAGCTCCGGAGCTTCGAACTAGCAGTGCCTCTTCTTCTATTTTGAGCTTTGAAGCAACCAAACAAAAGTTCTCGCTAAGTCGGAATCTTATGGTCTTCAAGTGAAGTCAGCCGTAGGGGATCCGATCACGTTCAGGCTAAAGGCTGCTGCAAGACAGGGACGTCATTTTTAATGAGCAGGACGAGATGACACAAGCATGAAAAATAAAATAGTTGGACACCGTGATATGCAGCCTGTGCACATACCCCTTGCCCTTCGATTCTAAGGCCGTTTAGAGCGGGTTCCTAAGGTCACAGGAGGGGCAATCAGGCTAGGAAAAAGAGGACCAACCACGTGGCGGCGACGAGACGAGAACCGCGGGGGCTGGATTTCAACCCAGCTGAGAGCAAACGATTAGGGCATCGCTACCCGGCAACCTAGTCATGGTGAGAGACGGGTCTTAGACAAACCAACAAAAAAGGTGCCTAGGGTTGCTGCGAGTTTTGTGACGGGATGGGAGGAGTGGGTAATACTATGCTAAGGGATGCCAAACCATTTCCAGACATCCCTGGCATGTCTTCCATCCATCTATTCTGCCTTATGCATGGAAAGCAGAGCAGGTAACAATTCTTGCTCTGCTAAGAAGCGGCTCAATCACCTATTGAACCGCAAACCTCTAGCTCTCCACGAAGTTCCAGCTGCTATTGTCGTCTGCAAATTTGTCGGTGTGGATGCCTTTTTCAAAACAGTTTTTGCTTTTCTAATTGTCATGACTGAAAGCGCAAACCTCTAGCTCTCCACGAAGTTCCAGCTGCTATTGTCGTCTGCAAATTTGTCGGTGTGGATGCCTTTTTCAAAACAGTTTTTGCTTTTCCTTTTACAAGTTGCTGCCAAGTATGGAACAGAACTCCAGTACCGTGTGGGCCCTTAAAGAAAGCAGTGGAAAACGACTGCGGATAAAGGGACACACCTCAGTTGTCTACCTAGTATCTGCTCACCTTTCTTGTTCCAGCCCTGAAAAGAAAAACCATGAAGGTTTGAGCCACCCCATCAGGTCATGAAAGGTTGCAGGAATTGGAAACATCCAATAGCAGTGGTGTTTTTTTTAAGCTGCACAGCTGTGCCAGCTTTGCCATCACAAGGTGCTGTGGCTTAGTTGGTTAAAGCGCCTGTCTAGTAAACAGGAGATCCTGAGTTCGAATCTCAGCAGTGCCTTTCTTTCTTCTCTTTTGAGCTTCTGAAGCAAACCAAAAAAAAGTTATTCGCTCACGTCTGACATCTTACTTGTCTTTCACACAGTCCGAAGGTAGACCAGTCAGGGGATCTAGAATATGCATGGAAAGCAGAGCAGGTAACAATTCTTGCTCTGCTAAGAAGCGGCTCAATCACCTATGGAACCGCAAACCTCTAGCTCTCCACGAGGTTCCAGCTGCTATTGACGTCTGCAAATTTGTCGGTGTGGATGCCTTTTTCAAAAAGTTTTTGCTTTTCTAATTGTCATGACTGAAAGCTTCATCCTTTTACAAGTTGCTGCCAAGTATGGAACAGAACTCCAGTACCGTGTGGGCCCTTAAAGAAAGCAGTGGAAAACGACTGCAGATAAAGGGACACACCTCAGTTGTCTACCTAGTATATGCTCACCTTCCTTTTTCCAGCCCTGAAAAGAAAAACCATGAAGGTTTGAGCCACCCCATCAGGTCATGAAAGGTTGCAGGA